>APFE030649674.1:3933-32191 GCA_000404065.3 Pinus taeda | reverse complement strand
CAGAGGATATTACAGTGGATTTGCTGTAGGTTGTGTCTCTTCATTTTGCTAGATAATAGAAAGGAAGGACTGGCTGTTTGGGGTGGACGTAGCCCAAACTGGGTGAACCACGTATATCTGTGTCTCTCTTGTTTTGTGTATTTTTTGTGTTTATATTTCTGCATTATTTCATGTGTTCCATTGCTCCGTAATATATAATTTTCTAACAAAAACATCCCACTTGCTCGTGGACCAACGAAGGGACTGGAAGAAGATTCAGAAATGATGACTAGTGAAATGGGGC
Organism: Pinus taeda; assembly: GCA_000404065.3. Classification (NCBI taxonomy): domain Eukaryota; kingdom Viridiplantae; phylum Streptophyta; class Pinopsida; order Pinales; family Pinaceae; genus Pinus; species Pinus taeda. The sequence continues at coordinate 31,908 of APFE030649674.1, read as the reverse complement.
AAGAGGATATGGAGCTAAGCAACATTCTAGAACAGGAAGGTATGGATCTACCAAACATGGAAGAACGATGGAAAAATAAAGGCATAGAACACATATCTGAGGAGGAGGTGAACAGAATTAATACGTTATTCATAGCAAGACAACAAGCAGAAATGGACATGCAAAAAAGAAGCTTGGGAACAACAAAGGGTCTAGGGGTGAGAGCTCAAGGACTGCATCAAACCAAAACCAACCCAAAGCACCGGGAAAAATGAGGAAGAAGAACAAACAATGAATTATTACAAGAGCTCGGTCAAATGTTCCTCAACTCAGATAAGATGAAATCCCTTGAGGCCTTCACACTTACTTCCTAAAAATTTGTTAATTATGAAAGTACTTTCATGGAATGCTAGAGGGCTAAATAACCTAAAGAAATAGTGGTTTTTAAAGAAAAAAGTCAAAAATGAACAACCAGATATGATTTTTTTGCAAGAAACTAAATGTTCTAGCAAAATAATGATAATCATCAGTAAGAAATTGGGAAAAAGAATGGATTGCATAGAGAAAGAAAGCAGTGGAATGGAAGGGGGCTTAGCCACTCTTTGGAATCCTCAGGTACTCCATCTTATATCTTCTGAAACTGCTAGATCTCACATCTCAATAGAATTCCAAATGGCAGGGAATCCAGACACCTATCTCTGAACAAATGTCTATGGCCCTCAGAAACTAGAGGCAAAATTGCTAATGCTTAGAAGCCTATCCAACTTGCAGCATAGATATCCCCTAGCAAAAACAATTTTCGAAGGAGATTTTAATATGATCACTTCGCTCATGGAAAAGAAAGGAGGCATCAGAACACTCAATCAGGATGTTGAAGCTTTCAAGGACTTTATCAAATCAGCAAAGCTTGTAGACATCTTCCCTAAGATCGATGCATTCGCATGGAACAATAAAAGGGGAGGGGATAGGAAAATTTCCTCTAGACTGGACAGGTTCTTAGTTACAGATACCATCCTTCTGGAAGGGATTACTGTGGATTCAGACATTCTACCAAGTGGAGGATCGAACCACTGGCCCATAATAATGAATGCGGCCATCCTTGGCACCCCAAGGAACAAACCTTTAAGATTTGAAAAGTTTTGGCTTAGTCATCCAGATTTCACATCAAAAATAAAAAAGTGGTGGAGCAAATTGATTGGCATAAGGGGAACCAAGATGTACAATCTCCAAGCCAAACTTAAACATATCAAAACCAGGTAAAAATCTTGGAATCAAGAGGTATCCGGCAACATATGTAAAGAAAAGAAGGTGTTGGAGGATCAATTAGAACAGATTCACAAGGAATGGATCTAGGTGAATATAAATCAAGAAACAATGAACACAAAACAGATATTAATGAAGAAATGGCAGGCTAGATGCCAACAGGAGAAAACCTTATGGAAGCAAAAATCTAGAATTCAATGGCTTAAAGAAGGTGAAAATAACAAAAAATTCTTTCATCGGTTGGCCATTGATCATAGGAGTGCTAATAAAATATTAAGAATGAAGAATGAATAGGGGACCTCTTTTCAAACCCATCATGAAATATCAGCCCTCCTCATAAACCATTTTAGCCAAACTGCTTTTGAACCTAGCATTAACGGACAGGATGCTATCAGGGATTTATTGACTTCTATTCCCAAAATTATCACAGAGGATCAAAACGAGTCTCTGAATTGCATGATCACCATGGAAGAAGTGGAAGAAGCAGTGAGGGATATGCCCAATGGTAAGGTGCCAGGACCAGATGGTTTCACCATCGACTTTTATAAAGCCTGTTGGGAAATAATCAAAACAGAGGTTTGGGAGGTGGTGGAAGACTCCTGAAACTCCTCATCCATCCTAAAATCCCTCAACTCTACCTTCATAACCCTTATGCCAAAGGAGGAGGAAGAAAACAAACCGTCAAAGTTTAGCCCACTTGCATTATGCAATGTTCTATACAAGATCATATTTAAAGTCATAGCTAACAGATTAAAGCCAATTCTTTCAGGGATCATTTTAGAAGAACAATCAAGCTATGCAGAAGGTAGACAGATTATGGATAACATATTTCTAGCTCAAGAGATGATTCATACTCTCCAAACTCAGAAAAAAGTTGGCATGCTAATACAGTTGGACCTTTTGAAGGCTTATGATAAAGTCATATGGAACTACTTGGAGTCTATTTTGGATGCCTTTGGTTTTGCGAAGAGATGGATAAAATGGATCCTAGCCTTGATTAAGTCTACCAGATTCACCATCCTAGTCAATGGAGCTCCTACATCCTATTTTACACCTACTAGAGGTATACAGCAAGGGGATTCCCTGTCCCCCTTTCTGTTTGTAATAATAATGGAAGGTCTAAGCTGGCTTATCAGAAAGGCTAAATAGGGTAGCCTAATTCAATTACTCCAACCCTTGCCCTCATGCCCTATGACTACTCATTAACAGTTTGTTGATGATACTATGCTTCATGGCACGTCTTCAGTCAAAGAAGCTCTTGGTTTCAAAAGCATTCTCAATTGTTTCAGGCTTGCTTCAGGTATGGAACTAAATCTCTCTAAATCTTCCATATTCTTTTTTAACATGCACCTAGCAGTCTAGAGACATCTATCTAATATCCTCAGGTTCAAGAGGTGTAACCTCCCTTCCAAATACCTAAGTATTCCACTGATAGACAAACCTTGGCAGAAAATTCATTTAGAGAAAATGCTCTCCAATCTAGAGAAGTTTTGTCAGCATTGGACCCACAGAACCCTTAACTTTGTAGGCTACCTAGTCCTCACCAAATTCATCCTCTAGGCCATTCCTCTATTCATGCTTTCTATTCTCTCGGCACCAAAAGGTGTACTTCAGAGAATCCAAATCATCCAGAAAGCTTTCTTGTGGTTGGGAAACTCAGTTAAACAGAAGTGGTCCTTAATGGCATGGGAGAAAATCTGCAAACCCAAGCACCTATGTGGGTTAAGCCTTCAGGACCCTTACACCGTCAATCGAGCTTGTGGAGCCAAGTTATGGTGGATATGGGTTAAAGAACCAAAAATTCCATGGGCAAAACATTGGAAAGCCAAGTATGTGGATCATTATAGCCCTCAGAATTTGATTAGGATGTAGGAACTTCCAGAAGGGTCTCCAATCGGGAACCTAGCAAGAGCTAATCGAGGCATAATTAAGGAACAAAGTTTTTGGAAAGTCCGTAATGGACAGACTGCTTTGTTCTGGGAGGATGCTTGGTAGCAGTTACCTAAACTCAAAAGCCTAGATTTCCTCACTATTCAGAGAAGATACCAAGAACAAGGAAAGATAACCATGAATCATTACTGGAAGCCTGACACAACTAATCAACCGTGGAAACAATGGATCTTCAATGACACATTTCAACCAGAAGAGAGGGACAACAATATGATGGCTCTACAAACAGAGCTTGCTAAAAGGAAAATTAGAAACACTCAAGATGCAGATCAACTACGTTGGGGCAAGCTCAAGGGGGGTACCTTTACCCTTAAAGACACAAGAGCTTGTATAGAAGAAAGAGACCAAGGGGAAAAAGTCAACTAGTATAACAAGGTATGGGATGCTGAACTATGGCCGAAGATTAAAACCTTTCTATGGATCTTGATGTACCATAGAACCCTTACCTCGGAAAACCTATGAAAAAGAGGGTTCATAGGCCCCTCACACTGCCCCTTGTGTGAAAATGAGGAGGAATCAATGAATCACCTCCTCAATAAATGTAACTGGACAGAAAGACTATGGAACTGGATGGAAACTATCTTCAAAAGCACAGACAGGAACATAAACTCAATACAGTGAAGTAATTTTTCCAAACCTAAAACAGTTAATACTTTATGGAAATTAACCACTGGTTTCATAGTTTGGTTAGTATGGAAAGAAAGAAATAGAAGAGTGTTTCAAAATGAAGATAAAACCATAGAGTTTATCAGAGCCACCATACTGCAAAACATGAGGGAAATGACTCTTACCAGATGGAAAGCAGAATAAAACAAGGATCTATCAGTGACTGACTTACAAATTCTGCTGATGTTTGGAATTGAGGCAGGTATCAACTCCAGTTCATCTAAACCACGACAAGAACAAGGCTCCTCCATGAATGCATGGCTACCACCACCAACAGGCTTTCACAAACTGAACTTTGACGCGGCCTCTCGAGGCAATCCTAGACTAATAGGTATAGGAGGTGTCCTACGTAATTACAAAGGTGACATTCAACATATTTTCATACAATCTATGGGAGAGACCACCAACAATGAGACAGAATTCTCGGATTTAGAGCAAGGGCTCCGAATACTAATTTGCCTGGGAACAAGAGCTACAGTGGTAGAAGGGGATTCTCTTTTGGCAATCAATGCTGCAAGGAAACTGCAGATGGGTTCGAAACTAGGAAAGTTAACAAAGCACTGGAGGTTGGCCAAGGTTACAGAGCTCATAGCAGAGCACCTCTCAAGCCTCAATGGAATCATTCTGCAAGCGGTAAGAAGAATGGAAAATGCAGTGGCTGATTGTCTGGCCAACTATGAGATCAATCACCATACTACTTACCTAGACACCTATTGGCATGATGTCATATGCACAGAACTCCGAGACAAGTGTTTACATCTATCGAGAAAAGACATTCTATACAGGGAGGAGGGGTGTAGTAGTACGATGGGAACGCGCCTTAATAATGAATGAAGATAGCCATTAAGGCTCACCTCCTAGATCATTATACCACGAATTGGATTTGGGAGGGCAGGTACCATTACCCACAATGGGAGATGAAGGATATCCTGCAGAAGAATGATCATCAAAGAACTCTAGGCCCAATGGATGACACGTGGCCCATGACAAGAAACTTCAAGCATGACGAATCCATTGCCTTGGATCGCAAGTAGGGGAAGGCACTCCGGAAAAGAGAGAGGAGTAATTATGTCATAATCTAGAGATCCACGCCAACCTTGCTCAACCTATACACTCATCCCTCCACTATAACTACAATGAATTACCAAAGAGCTCTCTCATCTTATGCTCTTCGCCCAACTCTTCGTCCTAAGCGCTCTGTATTGTTCTTTGTCTGGTTCTCCAAAGTGTTTCCATCACCCATTGTCACCTGCAATAGCATTATGTCAGCTGGGGGTAGTCACAATGTGTTAGCAAATATAGAGATGAAGAAAGCTAGGGAGGCATATGAAACTTTAGTCTCTGCCGAAGGGAAGAAGAAAATTGATGAAATTGAAGCCGAAGTAAATGAGGAACAGGAGAGGCTAGACATGCAATCATTTGAGGAAGAAATAGAGTGGATTTTAGATCCATGGACCCCAGCCACTAGAGCCACGTAGTTTGTTCGGACATAGAGTGAATCTTGGCGCATGAAAACCATGTTGGCCAAAGCTCTCGTCAAGCAGGGGGAAGCCATGAAAGAAGCGTACTATTCCACAATGCTTGCTTTGGCTAAAAACTTTGCAAGACTAGACGCTCTGGAAATTTGCCTGAAGTCACTTGTAGAGGAAATCAAAACACTGTCGGAAGATCTGGGGGCCTTCACCGGGCTCTTTAAACTCTCTATCCAACAAGGTATGAACATTGTTGTTGATGTTCCAACGAACGACACCAACGTTCGTGTAGTGAAATGCGTGAATACCCAGAAAGCTCCAAAACCAGAACATGTTAATGTAGCTACTGGCCCTAGTGCCACCTTCAAAGATTATGTGGTACTCGAGTTGTAGAGATGTCTACACACTCTGCTCTGTACCCGCCATCCTATGAGGACTTCATGTTTGAATTTTTATCCTATTCTGTGTCTCAGGTCATCCTATTCACCCTTTAGTTTTTTCTTTTGGTTCAGGTAGCCCTGCATGGTTAGCCCCTTCAATATTTTCGTACTATATGGAAAGTTTAGTTAGTGTTGTTTTGTCTGTGTCTTGGTTAGGCCTGTATCCTCAGTTTGCAGGTCGGTTCTCTTATAGTTTTTAGTACAGACTTTTGATCGACCAAGCAAAAAACTGAATGTTTTGTCTGGTTATACAAACCTTTGTATTTTATTTAACTTTGTGAAATAAATTACTTTTACTGACTTACAAAAAAAAAGGTGTTCCCTTTGAGAAGACCTCCCCTCCATGCCACTATGTCTCATTCTGTCTCATCAAATCAGTTGTTAGATGATCAAATAATGTTCATCCATTGGATCATCGGTGAAGAATGTTCTAGGAATTTGAGAATATTACACTAGAAGGAGCCCCGGGTGAGTGAATTCATAACGTTTTCTGACATCTTCATCCATTGGATCATTAGTGAAGAATTTTCTAAGCGTTTCAGAATATTGCACTAGAAGGAACCCCCATTGGTTGTGTTCATAACATTTTATGGCATCTTCGGCAATTGGATCATCGGTGAAGATTGTTATAGGCATTTGAGAATATTTCACTAGAAGGAGGCCCCAGTGAATGCGTTCATAATGTTTTCCAGCCTTAAAATGGTTGTGCCTCGTGACTTTGAGACGGTTGTGCCATTAATGCCTAATTCAAAGCTCACGGCAAGCCCCTTGCAAGATGTTGAGCTTATGTCTACATTATTTAGTATGTTATTAGTATCACCATCTCAACTCATTCGAACTTGTCCTTGCCCAAGGAACACTTTTCAAAGAGTCCATTTCCATGAGGTCTAATGCAACACCAAGAAGATTTCATCTTAGGGCTTTAAGCACTCTATGGAATTTTAATGATCTAGGTGGACATTGGTGGCCACCTGCCAAGTCCACTTGGACCCCCACCATTTTTTCTCTCAGCATTTTCAGTTTCCTTAATTGTAGCACAACTTACTATTTTTAGCAGTTTTTCAGGTCCTGAACTTCCAGAGCCGTTTTGAGGCCCTAAACGATATTTTTTGGGAAAACTGGGAGCAACATGGGTCAATTGACCAATGTTGCTCTTCCCAAAGTTGTAGTTCTCAGATAGATCTTTCTAATGAGATATTGTGCATGTTAAACATAGATCATATGCCAAAGTTACGACCCCAGGAAGTTGATTTACCAATTTACCCAAACGGGGCCCATAGTTTGGCGTTTCATCTTCTAGGGTTAGGTTTTTGGATGTTTAGGGTTTTCCATTGTTTCTCAAAAATAAATAGGCCTTTGAGCCTCATTGTAAGATAGTTCAGAGGCAAGTAGCCGCCACATCTCTTCTCAGAGATAAGCTACCATCACCCTAGCTGGTTTATTTCCATTACTGTCTGTAAGCATAATTTAGTATTTTTCATTAATGAAATGAAGTATTATTTCTGCTGCATATCCGTGTTTATGGTTATCTCTGTAATTTGTTGCATTCCTGTTTAAATCTGGATCAGTGGTATCACAGCGGTCTACTTTTTCTCTATTTTTCTTTGCATGTCCCTAACGAGGTCGGGATATAAAGAGTTAGGGCTTGAACTAGTCGAACCTTTGCAAGACCAGCCTCACAAATCCCAATGGCCTCCCATGGCAGATTAGAAGAAAGACGAGGGGGTAGGAGATCTTATCAAAATCTTGCTCGAAGAAGCCCTCGAGTGACAAAGGAATGCTATGATGGACAACTTTGCCCACATCCTTAATCGACTACCTAGAAGCGATGCATTGGCTTCTAACAGCTACTCTGGAAACACCACACCCTTTAAGGTACAAGTTAATTTTGAAATCCCCATATTTGAGGGTCAGATAAATGTAGATGTCATAGATAAATGGTTAAATCTGCTAGAGGGTTATTTTTCTGTTCATGAATTTTCGAGTTGGGAAAAGATTGTTTTCACTCTTCTCAAAGTAGCCCCCCATGACTATGAGCAAAAGGATGAAAATACCGTCTCACTATTTTCAGCTGCACCCACCTAGAATTCATTCTGGGATGCCATCAAGGAGCAGTACTACCTTGTTAGAAGCTATTAGGATCAATACATAAAGTGGACCACGCTGCGGCGGGGAAGGGACCAGGACGTGCCGGAGTTTACCAATCTTTTCCATACCCTTCGCACAAAGTTGGGTATCAAGGATTCAGAGCAACATTTGATACTAAAATATCATGGCTGCCTACACAAGTACATCTAGGAAGAAATAGAATTCCTGAACATCTCCTCGCTTGGCACATCATACCGATATGCCATCAAGGTTGAGCAAAAGTTTAAACAGAAGAAGCGAGTCTTTGGATCTGCAAATCCAAAGCAAGGGAAAGGTGCCCCTAAGCCATAGAATGAAGGACAAAGCCAAAGTGGGGTAGCCCAAGACCACTCGCCAAAGATGCAAGCAAAGAACAATGCCACGACACTGAAAAAGGACACGGGAAAATGGTGTGAGTTCCATAAGAGCTCCACTCACAACACAAGTGAGTGTCGGGCCAAGCAGTCATTGGTGGTTGAGCTAAAGGTTTCAGAATCAGATGCATGTTCTAACTCTGAGTCAGAACCTAACAAGGGGAATGATAAAGGGAAGTAGATTATCGATGCAGAGCCCAACACCATCATTGCCACCACAAAGATACAGAAGGAGGAACCCGAAGATCCAGAGGAGGAGAGTCTCTCCCACTCCTAGATGTGGGTAAAGGGCTCCCCGCTATAGTTCATTATCGATAGCGAGAGCCAAAAGAACCTCATTTTGGCAGAGGTCATGAAGCGGTTGGGCCTACCAACCATAGCACATCCACAACCATACACCATTGGGTGGCTTCACCAAGGACGAGATCTTTGTGTGAGCTAGCAGTGTCACCTTCCATACAACATCAAGCCCTTCACAGATGAGGTATTGTGTGACATTACTCCCCTTGAAGTTTGTGATGTATTATTAGGACAACCATACTTGTGGAAGTGACATGCCATTTATGAATCAAGGCCCCGTGCTGTTATTGTTACATTGGGAAATAAGATGTACAGGGTACTGGAGGTAGCACCGCCTATTGCCATCTCTTTGATTACTGCAAAACAATGCAGTAAACTCATTTCCAAAACTAGGAAATTTATTTTCCTCATGATACGCCCTCAAGGAAAGAAGAGACGGTGGCCATGACCTCTAGACAAGGCTCCTTTGCATGACAACTACAGATGGACAAGGTTATGGAGGAATACGAGGACATCTTCACCTCCCTTGTAGGGGTTCCTCTACACTGTTAGGTCAAGCACTCCATCGATTTGATCCCAAGTGCGCCGCTACCTAATGGACCAATCTATCGACACTCTATTCTAGAGAACGATGAAATCAAGAGACAAATTCAGGAGCTGCTGCAGAAAGGTCACATCCGTCCGAGTTCATCGCCTTATGGGAGCCTGATCGTGTTGGTACAGAAGAAGGATGGGATTTGGAGACTCTGTATTGACTATCGGGTGTTGAACAAGATCACTGTCCGTAATAGTTACTTGATCCTACGGATTGATGACCTCCTGGACCAACTTAAGGGGGAAAAATATTTCCGTAATATCGATCTGCAGTCAGGATATCACCGAGTACCAATTGAACCCTCTGATGTGTGGAAGACTACCTTCACAGCCAAGGAGGGCCTTTTCGAATGGTTGGTTATGCCTTCGAACTGACAAATGCTCCTGCAACCTTAATGAGGCTAATGGATGACATCTTGCCATTCACCAACTCATTTTTAGTGGTATAATTAGATGACATTTTTATCTTCAACCAAAGTTGGGAAGAGCACCTCCACCACATTCGACAGGTTCTCCAAACACTGCAGCAACACAAGCTATGTGCCAATTTGGAGAAACGTACTTTTGGCATGACGTAAGTTCAGTATCTGGGATACATTATTGATGAACAGGGGATGTGGATCCAACCAAGATCCAAGTCATTCGGGATTGGCCATCTCCAACCACTCTGACAGAGCTCCACAACTTTCTAGGCCTTGCCAACTTCTACCACAGGTTCGTGTTGGGGTTTTCTCATATCATTTGGCCCTTAAGTCAAGTCACCAAGGGAGGAGCGAAAGCAAAAATCTTTTGGTCTGAATCTCAATAGAAGGCATTCACAGAGTTGAAAGATCACCTCTGCACGGCACCAGTGCTCATGTTACCAGATTTGCAACAACCATTTGAGGTCGAGATAGATGCCTTTGACTATGTTATTGGGGTGGTCCTTACTCAACATGGGCATCTAGTGGCATATCACAGTGAGACACTTTTAGACACAGTTTGGAAGCATCCCACTTATACAAAGAGATGTATTCCATTGTGCAGGGTTTCCGACAATGGAAGCATTACATTTTGGGGAAGGAAACGATCATCCACACAGACTACTGACCTTTGCAGTTCATACAGACCCAAGGGAAATTACAGAATGATCGCCATCAGAAGTGGTCAACATACCTGCAATAGTTCCATTTGAATATCAAGTATAAGAAGGGCTGCACCAATAATGTTCCAGATTTCCTCAGTCGACAACCGATCATGGCGTTAACCACCGTGCTCAATTCTTGTGGGCACGAGAATTCTGATTGGCCACTTCTGTACAAAAGCAACCCAGAATTTGGCCACACATACCAGACACTCTTGGAGGGTTGGCATGTTCCAGATTTTCACCTCCAGGATGCCCTGTTATGCCATCTGGGTCACCTTTGTGTTCCTTCAAGCGAGCGTGTCAAGATGATTTGGGAAGCACACTATAGTCGGGCTGCTGGGCATTTCGGGGTCAAGAAAACAATGGCAGTACTGCAAAAGTATTTCTATTGGCTGAATCTTGGACAGGATGTTGGGATGTACATTAGATCATGTATTGCCTGCGCCATTGCTAAACCAACCATCAAGAAGCAAGACCTCTATACCCCACTGCTTACCCTGAGTCAACCTTGGGAATCCATCTCCATGGATTACATGTCAGGCCTTCCTTCCACTAAGCATGGAAACGACTGTGTTTTTGTGGTTGTCGATAGGTTCTCAAAGATGGCCATTATGGCAGCCTGCAAGAAGAATATCGTAGCAGAAGCCACTGGTAAACTCTTCTTTGAATGAGTGTGGGTGCACTTTGGGATCCCACAGTCTATCATCTCAAATCGGGATAGTCAGTTCCTCAATATATTTTGGTCCAGTCTCTAGTCAATGTTGGACACCAAACTCACTAAGTCCACAACATTCCATCCTCAAACTGATGGCCAGACACAGGTTGTCAATAGGATGATTATACACATTCTGCGCATGTGCAACTCAAAGCATCCACGCACATGGGACGAGATCCTCCCCTATGTTCAGCATAGATACAACCGAGCTCTTCACAGCTCGACTAGCCATAGCCCTTTTCAGGTGGGCTTGGGATTCTAGCCACTATGCCCCATTGATGTGGCCATGCCACTTGTAACTACTCACACAGATTCAGCTCATGTCCAAAAAACAAGGAAATTAGCTTCATTGAGCACATCCAACATATTCGCTAGTAGGTCCATGACATTCTGGAGAAATCAAATGCCAATTATAAGCAGCAACATTATCAACATCGGGTGCCACACAAGTTTTAGGTGGGCGACAAAGTATGGTTGCATTTGTAAAAGGAACGCCTTACTAGAGCCTATCGGAAACTGAGACCACTTCGATATGGTCCTTACACCATTACTAAGGTTGTGGGAGATAATGAATTTGAGCTTAGCATTCCCCCATTCCTTGGCCTGAACCCAGTGTTCAATGTGGATTGCCTTCGGCCATACTTTCCACCATTACTAGACACATCTAACATTGCAGAATAGCTCACACCCACAGAATTAAATCCAGATTGCATGGAACAAGCTGCAAATGATTGGATCATGGACACATAGATCAAGAACACTCGCCAACATAATATCCAACTATATCAAGTTGTCAAAGCAGGCCAACTCCTTCACCAGGGCAAGTGGCTCACTTGGGACCAAGTTCAGCAGAAGTTTCCTCATCTCATGGAGGAACTCAACGCAATGGCGACCATTGCTTCATAAGGGGGCAGGAATGATCTAGGTGGACATTGGTGGCCACCTGCCAAGTCCACTTGGACCCCCACCATTGTTTCTCTCAGCATTTTTAGTTTCCTTAATTGTAGCACAACTTACTATTTTTAGCAGATTTTCAGGTCTTGAACTTCTGGAGCCATTTTGAGGCCCTAAACAACATTTTTTGGTAAAATTGGGAACAACATGGGTCCATGGATGTATGTTAATCTTCCCAAAGTTGTAGTTCTCAGATAGATCTTTCTAATGAGATATTGTGCATGTCAAACGGAGATCATATGCCAAAGTTATGACCCCGGGAAGTTGATGTACTAATTTACCCAAACGGGGCCCACAATTTGGTGTTTCATCTTCTAGGGTTAGGTTTTTGGATATTTAGGGTTTTCCATTGTTTCTCAACAATAAATAGGCCTTCGAGCCTCATTATAAGACAGTTCAGAGGCATGTAGCCACCACATCTCTTCTCAGAGATAAGCTACCATCGCCTTAGCTGGTTTATTTCCATTACTATTTGTAAGCATATTGCAGTATTTTACATTAATGAAGTGAAGTATTATTTCCACTGCATATCTGTGTTTATGATTATCTCTATAATTTGTTGCATTCTTGTTTAAATCTGGATCATTTAATTTGTTTTAAGCACCATTCTTGGTGATTCATGGTAAGGAGAATAGGAAAATTTCAACATTTCAATACCATGCTTGGTCTGCATGTTGACAGCTCAACTTCGTTCACTCTCTAATTTGGTAATACTGCTCTAGGATTTTCTTCCAAACTTCACTGTGGTTCTCTGTAATTATCCTATAGGGTATACAAAGCATCATGGTCAACATGTTGGTAGCCAGACCTTACTCCAGCTTCTTGACATGAATTACTTAAATATATGGGGATGTCTCTCCTTTGCATTAGTTACAAAAGGGTTTTTTTTTTATTAATGTTCATGTGACCATTGAAATCCTTGGGGCTGAGAACTAATTAAGAATTAGATTTACTCATTATTAAGTGATGTTCCAGAGTTTTGATGTGTAATACATGGGATATTTTACTTTCTATTATTATTAGTTTTGGCTTTTTCCTTGGTAAAATTTATTTCTAGTTGTAAGAATCTTAGTTACGGTCTTTTGAACTAAAAATGAGGTTGTAACCCTCTATAAATTGGTCTTTTATTAACCCTAGAGTCATAGGCTTTGCAATTTATACCTTAGAATTACTTCAATTATGCTTTTGATAATGTACATGGTTCTTCAAATTTTCACTTATTATCTACAATTATGCACTGTCGTCTTCTTATGGAACCAGTAGCTTGTTCAATGACTACCCGCTTAGTAAAAACAGTCCCAACTTTACACTTGATTGTTCCAAATGCAATTGAAACATGAGAATTTAATTTTGGCACTAGCACAAGAAATGATGATGACAAATAGACCGCAGAAACAACTTTTAGAGTCAAATAAAGCAAAATATTGCTAAGAATCAGCTACACGTTTTCAATAATGTATTCACTATCATCCAACTGAAATGGAAAATATTTGAGATTGCGAAGATTAATATATTTTTTTCCTTTCTCTTCATATTTAAATTTGTTTGATATTACATTCAATCATAATTATTTTATACTGATAAGAATGTCTTTAGTATTATCTATTGGTAATATTCCACCTTGAATTGGCAAGCAATTCAAATCAAAAAATTATATTTTCCTTATTTTCTGTTTATACCAGAATTTATTTCTTTAATATTACAGTTTGCTATAATTTTTTAGGCATCAGTAAAAGCTTCATTCCTTTTATTTGTATGTAAATTATCATGTTGAAAATGTGTGTTACATGAATATGGGGATATATATTTGCATCATGTAGAAGAGAATTTCCCTATGTCTATCTATAGAGATATCTCCATGAAAATTTATTATCCTTTTAGATTCACCATCTCCTTTTTTCATAAGATCTCTTTTTTTCTCTGTGAATAGTAGGAGTGTCTTTGAGCTCTTAGCATATTCACTTCTAAGAAATTCACTTTTCTACTCATTGACACCTCTTTCTCCTTAAAGAATTCATTTTGTCTCTCACCTACTTGTGGTTTTACCTCTTTTTGTTTCAATTTTATTGTAATTGTTATTCTGGTACAACTTCTCTTTTTGCTTCCTTCCCTTTCGATTACTCTTTCCCTTTCTTTTGGTATCATCTCTTTATGTTTTAATTTTGTTGAGCCTATTCCTTTTTTGTATTTATTCTCTTTCTTGGCAATCTAAAGTGCAATTTATCGACCATAGTTACAAAATGTGTAATTACAAAGTGAGTTTTAATACATGTTAAATATTTCGATAGAAACAAATGTTATCATTAGAAGCAAACTAGTTGACCATAAGAATCAACTATTGATTTCCCTTGAACCTTTTATTGGAGTTGAAGTAGTTGTGCATGGGGATTAAGTCAATAATTGTTGCAGTCCACTTGACGTGAAGACATTACTAATCAAGTTTCATCTAGTAGAAGGACATCATCTACATGCCTAATTTTATGGATTGATAGAATAAAAATCATAATTTAAACAAAACAAAAAAATAATCCTTCATTTTGTGGACCTGAACCCAATGACAAAGTTCTCTTTTACCATGGGCTTGAGCTAAACCAACTATTATTTCACCCTTCTTATTTTGTTTTTTTGTGAGATGCTCGCTTGAAGAAATTTGTTTGTTCTCTTTTTATTGGGAAAATTAGCTCCAACATCTACCAATCAAAAATGTTTCTCAACCCATACAAAAAGTGCAAGTGCATAGAATCTAGGTCCTACACCAACCTTGATCTACTATCCCCTAATTTAGATAAATTTTCTTAGGTCCTTAGTGTTCATTCTGGAATACGAGCAACTTTTTGCTTTGTAAATCCAGAAGGGGATTTGTTCCACAAACCCATCTCCTTATAAAAAAACGTGATATCATTTTCCATTAGCATTTTTATTCAATGGTTAATACTAATAAATCCATTATCTAGATACCTATGATTTTTTTTATTATTATTATAAGAGTGACACATCACTAAAAATGATCATTCCAAAAGAAATAGCTTGTTAGAATTTTAGAAAAAGACACCTTGAACATGACCTCCCTGTCCTGTGTGACCTTGAACTTTTTCCATAGCATGCTTCACCATTTGAGAAAGAGAGTGAATAATTTGTGCAAAGAACCCATATTCATTATGAGTATCCAATACTATTTTCTTATGTTCCTTGGCAACACAAATAATAAGAGTAACTCCTCGAGCTTTCACTTCTAAGCTAGAATGACTCCATTTGACAAAGCATCAATACATCTTGCCATTTTCACCACCAAATATCCAAGAACTACATAATGGCATTTGCACAGTTTCAAAAGAACCTCAATTTCCTTTTCTTGAATGTGGAAGTCCAACGGCCAAACACTTCACCAAATATTCCAAGTTGTTAGGAAATTTAGCAATGGGGGTTATAAAAGAAGCAGATATTTCTCTCAAAAGGACATTTAGATATTCTCTTTTCAGAAGTTTCCCTATAGCCTCAAAATTCCCTTTCCTTGCAACATAATGCAGAGCCTTGAATTCATCTTTTAAAGCCATATGAGTAAAATTGCTTCCACACATCTAGCTTCTACAAATGCATTTATCAAGGCACCATAAATAAAAACATTTGGATCCACACCTGCCTTAACCATATTTTCAAAAATCTTCTCTACCTCTGTAGCTCGACCCAAGCTTCTATAGATGGCAATAGAAACACAAAATGATGAACACTTATGCACAAACCCTGTGTATTTCATTTTAGTAACAAAGTGTTTTGATTCATCTAGAAAACTTGAACTTGGAAGTGTTTAAAAGAAAGAAACATATTTGCATCTATCAACAATAACCCCTTGAAATTATATTATTTCAAACAAACTTAGAACCTTTTCATGTAATTTTTCAATCCCATAGGCCTTGATCATGACATTAAATTTTAATATAGTTTGACCCTTGCATCTCTCTTAACTGCACTTAAACACCTTTTCAACTTCTAACTAGTAACCCTATTCCCATTTGTTATACGCCTTTTTTCACATCTGGTCAATTGGCCTTCAATTGGATCAATCCACATCCTTTTACCTCCTTTTTATCATCCTTGCACAAATCCCTAAGAATGACTCATTCTAATCCCTGAATTTCTACCTGAAAATACCTTGTTTCAGTCATTTTAAGGACCAACACTCCAGGGCCTCCTGCTGGACAACGTTGACTATCAGGTTTTCCTGCCACTAGGGGACTTTTGAGGTCTAAAATGGGCCTCCTAACGAAAATGTACAACCAAAATAAACTTTATAAGAACCAATATGATTCAAGATCATGATCAACCATGGGGGATGATTAACTATTTTTGGAGTAAAAAAGTAGAAAAAATAAAAATAATAAAATAATAAAACTACATTTTCAACTCATATTTTTTAACTTATCTCCCTAAGGTTTTACTCAACTTTCAAGAACAAGTACTCGTTGGATGAAAAATTTAATTAATCGTGCAAGGACTACCCATGTTGCATACTTTCGATGGACCTTGCTACACGAAAAGTTAGAAATAAATGAAAAATGTGATTGCAATCATATTTTTCATGTATTTCTCATTTTGTGTGTAGTAGGGTCCATAGAAAGTATGCAACATGGGTACTCCTTGGATGAGGAATCAATTTTTTCATCCAATGAGTGTTTCCGCTCGAAATTTGAGTAAACCCATAGGGAGATAAATTGAAAATACGAGTTGAAAAAATAGTTTTTTCTTTTTTCCCTCTAAAATTTGATGACGTAATATAATATTACTTTATTATTTCCACTATTATTTTACAATTTCCTTAGGAGGCCCATTTTTTCACCTATGCTAATCACCAATAGGTTGCTCAGTATTGGGGGTGCATTGATTCTAGAAATTTAGGAAAAAGAGAGAGAATCCTGAATCCTCTTCTTCCAGAAGCATCCAGGATCTATCTTAACCATTTACCTCAGATAAAAGTCTCGAATCCTATCCTATCTTACCTTGAATTTTTCATCCCTTGAGCTCATCCTCCCATTAGGAGTGGATCTGAAGCTTATATTTTTAAAAGGATAAGAATTCATGAACTACCTCCTTCACCTATATATTTACTACCATCCATAGGCAAGGAGTTTTCTTTTGGAGAGTGATTCTACCCTTATGGTATTGTTGTGAGAGATGTATTTCCATGCATTAGGGTGATTAGAGGTGCACTTTGTGATAAGCAAAGGATAAGTCAACTTGGAGGAGCTCTTTTATAGGATCAACACCTATTTTTGGTTGTAACTCACTCCATTTCTATTAATGCAAAGAGTTCTTTGTGTTCCTATATATGATGTTATGGTTTCATATATTTCAATACCATGTTGATCTATTGAATAAAGTGATTAGATGATGCTACATAGATTTAGTGGATCATTGGCTTGTGTTATATGATTGTGCAAGTTCTAATAATAGCGCTTAAAGCTAGGATTGGAGCATTCAAGCCAAGGAAGGAGTGAAGCATACGATATATTCAAAATAGGATTCATCCTGTTATCTACTTACTTTAAGTAAAAGATTAGTACCTTTGTCTTTTTATTATTCTAAGTCAGTCCACTAGGCCTAGGGAAGATACATTTGTCTGCAGTCATATATTAATCCTCATAAACAAATAGCGACTCCACTAGGGAATGGTGTATTCCCTTGGTGGTTTCTTTGTCCATTGTGCTTATCTTACCTCTTCTCCATACCTTTACTCTCTTATTCAGTCAAGAACAAACCTAGGGAGACTTTTCATTAAGTCTTAATTGCAATCCTTATGTCGGAACTTTGCATCCCTAGACAAATGCACCCTTTGTTCTTCTGACTGAGAGTTGCACCCTAGATGAGCCTTCTCTGTGCCTGCGTTGGATAGCATTGGTTCCTCATTTTCACCTGTGTTGGACCATGTTCACACACAAGTTTGTCTTTGCCTTGATTTTCTCTCTGATCAACCTTGTTCCAGTTTCTCTTCCTTGAGTCTTTGAGTATCTTTTAGTCCCTATGAAGCCTCCATTTTGTTTTCTTTTGTCTTAATACCTTTGGTAAGGATTTTTTTATAGATTTTACTTTGTTCTTATTATTAGGTTGTTTGCAAATTAATTTTGTTTGATCATTGAGTGCTTACATGAATTGGCATTCTAGTCGTCATTCTAAAAATCTTGCTTGAATTAGTCATTAGACTTTGCGTCTTTGTTTTCTTCATTTTTGAAAATTAAGTGACTTGAAAAGAAAACTCTTTGCTTTGGAATTTAGGGTTTTGTGTGTGCATCGAAATTGGAATAGTTGCATTGAAAAGGGAATTGCATTTTTCACATTGTTTGTTGCATATTGTTGTTGAGAAATGAAAACAAGAAATTTCAGTTTAATTTGTCCTTGAATTAAACTGTGAATAATCATAGCAACTTTTAAATAGTAAATTAAGTTTAATTAACTTAATTAGCTTAGGAATTTTGAGTTGGAATTCTTTCTAAATTCATGTATGTGTTCTCCCTAAGTTTTATGGGTCCAGTATGAGTTTAAAATGAGTTGGAAATTAGATCACTCAGTTTACTAAGTTAAGTTCATTTAAATTAGTTCCAAACTATTTTTGGAACTAATAGAGAGTTAACAGTCAGTTGTTGCACTAGTGCATCCACAAGTGTCACTCTATTTAACTGAAGATTCCCTCATCAAAAACCCTTGCATTTCGATTTTGAGAAAGAGCCAGTTGAGACTAGAGTGCAGGGACAATAGAAAGGCCACCACTAAAGGCTAGACCAAGAGACATAGCCTAAGAGGATTGGGTGAACTCCTTATTATAACTTGTTGTGTTTTATTTGTTTGCTTACTGTGTTTCTCTCACTGTTTCAGTGTCTGTGTATTTCACAATCTTATTGATTTGTTGCATAAAATAACATAGGCACACTCTAGCACTTGAGTCTGTAGTACCTTAATTAATTCTCTGAGGTCATTATCGATTGATTTCAGATCATGAGTCCATGGGCCAACATCCTTGGCAACCAACCATAGTTTCTTACAAATTGAGGCATGGGAGTAACACGATGGATGACATAAATGCTTTACAAAATAAAACAAAAACTACATATTTCAAGTTCCCTATTATTTCTAATAATGTCCCCAAAAAATTTCTTAACTGTAAATTTTAGTAAACTAATCTTTCATAAAAAAAAATCACTTTGTTGTCAACTCCACTATAACCATTATTTTATTAACAAACATTTCACAAAACAACTATATCATCCATTAATAAATACTTTATAAATAATTTTTAATTAACTAACTCATTAACTTTCATAGTCACTTAACAAACTTAAAAATACCAACTATCATTAAAACCACTCCTATACACCAACACATGCAACAATATGTTATTGCTACAAAAATAACATATACTAACAATTCACTAAACACATTACCTCCACCAGCCAAGTCTTTTTTAATAAATTTATAATCATATATACACAGTATCATATTCAAACAATTCTCATATTATATGTAACAAAACAATGCACAATTTTTTTTTATATAAAATATAAATATTATTAAATCAAACAATGTAAAAATAAAATTCTATTAGGACAAACATAATTAAATTTATTTAACTGCTCACCAGTAAATTTCTTCAGTTACGTCGTGGATGCGTTCTTCCTCCATCGTGGCGATCAAACGGATTCCAAATCCCTCTAGAACACAACTTAATTCCCTGTCGATTCTGCTTCCTCCATTGGGCACAATCTCAGCCATCTGATCTGGGCTCCTCCAGATCCAACGTCATATGCACATCCCACGCAATTGACTTGCTCAACCAATAGTGCATGATCAACGATGGTTTTCTCTCACCTTCGTTGCCACGCATCAATCATGGAGTGGGATCGCTCCGCTTTCTCCAAAACCGTTTACCGTTTGAGGGCACCTCGATCAATACCACCTGTTTTCCAGAGCGCGGGTCCCGCCTTCGTACGTTAGTGCTTTTCGTTTCTCCGCTCGCGGTTCTCCGGCTCCCAATGCAACCGAGTGCTTAAGGCTCCTCCATTTTGGCCCTGTTCGCCCATCAATGCGCAATTAGCGTGCATCGAAAATCACCTCCTTTTCCCGATCTGGGGCTCCCAGGGGCTACTTTTACCTCCTGCATAGTCTCCATGGGCCTCGGCCAGTGCGCTTTAACTGAGGTCCTCATCGTTCCACGCTGGTTGCCATTGCCACTGGTTCAGGGTGTTTTTGATGTTGTTTTGGATTCTTTACAGATTTGTTTCGTCCCGATACAGTCATGGTTCTTTGAGAGTATTTTATGGATCCAATTTGGATCAGGTGGTGATGGTGGCATTGGGATCCGCATCAATAATCTTCTTCCCTTTGTCATTATCTTTGTTAGGTTCTGACTCAGAGTCGGAACATGCATCTGATTCCGAAGCCTTCAACTCAGCCACCAGTGGTTGTTTGGCCCGACACTCACTTGTGTTGTGAATGGAGCTCTTATGGAACTCACACCACTCTCTCGTGTCCTTCTTTAGCTTCGCGGTGTTGTTCTTTTCTTACCGCTTTGGCGGGATGTCTTAGGACACCCCGCCTTGGCTTTGTCCTTTGTTGTGCGGTTTGGGGGCACCTTTCCCTTACTTTGGATTCATAGATCCAACGTCTCGCTTATTCTATTTAAACTTCTACTCGATCTTGACGGCGTATCGGTATGCCGTGCCAAGCGAGGATATGTCGAGGAACTCCATCTCATCCTGGATGTACCTATGTAGGCAGCCGTGGTACTTGAGCACCAATTTTTTCTCAGAATCCTTAATACCCAACTTCGTGCGAAGGGTATGAAAAACATTGGTAAAGTCTGACACATCTTGGTCCCTTCCCTATCATAGCATTGTCCACTTTCTGTATTTATCCTCATAGCTCTCGAGAGGTTGTACTTTCATCCTTCTGTTCACAGTAGGTTTCCCACTAGTACTTGATGTGGGGGCAACTTTGAGAAGAGAAAAAGTAATATTTTCTCAGCAGGAAAAATCATGAATAGAAAATTACCCTTCTAGTAGACTTAACCATTTATCTGTGGCATCTACATCTATTTGGCCCTCAAATATGGGAATATCAAAGTTTAGTTGTACCTTAAAAGGAGTGGAGCCTCCAGAGTGACTGCTAGATGTGGACGCGCCACCGGTGGGCAATCGGTGAAGGATCTGAGCAAAGTTATCCATCATCGCATTCCTTTATTTCTCAAGGGCTTCCTTGAGCAATATTTTGATAAGATCTCCTACCCCCTCGTCTTTGTTTTCTTCCCCCATGGGCGGTTGTTGCGGTTTTCAAGGTTGATCTTGCAAAGGTTCAACCAAATCGAGCCCTAACTCCTTATATCCTGACCTCTTTGGGGACATGCAAAGAAAAACAAAGAAAGAGAAAACCTCTCTGATACCATTGATCCATAATTAAACAAGAATGCAACAAATTACAGATAACCATAAATACTAAGATGTAGTAGAAATAACACTTCATCTCATTAATATCAAATATTGAAATATGTTTACAAAAAAAATGGAAATAAGACTATCTCGAGCTATGATAGCTTATCTCTGAGAAGAGAAGTGGCAACTACATGCCTTTGAACTATGTTACAATGAGGCTTAAACACCTATTTATCATTGAGAAACAATGGAAAACCCTAAACATCCAAAAACCTAACACTAGGAGATGAAGTGCCAAACTATGGGCCTCGTTTGGGTAAATTGGTACATCAACTTCCCAGGGTCGTAACTTTGGCATACGATCTCTGCTTGACATGCACAATACCTCGTTAGTAAAATCTATCTGAGGAATAAAACTTTTCCATGACCAACAATGGTCTATGATCCATGTTGGTCCCATGTTTCCCAAAAAACGTCGTTTAGGGCCTCAAAACAGCTCCAAAAGTTTAGGACCCAAAAAACTGCCAAAAATAGTAATTTGTGCTTCAAATAAGGAAATTGAAAAACTGAAAGAAACAATGGTGGGGGTCCAAGTGGAATAGGCGAGTGGCCACCAATATCCACCTGGATCATTATGCCTCCATGTGTCTCTCATCAATTTGTTGTTGTAGTACCATGTTGTTCCATGATAAATAACAACCACCTTAGTTGTCAATTCCTCTTGCTTGGACCCTTGAAATTGAGGTTCCTTAACTTCCTCTTCCTTTTTATGCCCCTCCTATGGTTTTTTTAGAGGTGTTGTTGTATGCTCTTCTTTTGATTCAACAAGAAACTTATCCTCTACAATTGGGTTCCCTATAGAGATTTTCGTGTGTGGCCTTTTAGGCCTTTCTAGTTTATTAAGAGACATATCTTGTAGTGTGATATTAATTTCTTCTATCATATCTTCATAAAATTCTTCTGAACAATAATATAGGCTATACAAATTCACTCCATCTAAGTATATCCAAGAATAAAAACCACATCATGTATATCTATAGCATGAAAAAATGAATGCAGTGCATATTTATCCATGGAAATCTTTAAATATTTTAAAAAATGAGCATTTACACCATTAATTTATGTGTTATGAATATTAAAAAATGAGCATTTACACCATTAACTTATGTACTATGAATATTCTTAGCTACTATTGGCAATTTTGTAGCTTATTTAGCTCCTGGGGTTTATAGAGAAAGTCACATTCACTTGTTGATTACTCCCATGAATTTGTAATATATATATTTTCCACATGAAAATAAACTCATAGTGATTTCTTTATAAGTTTTATTAGCATGAAATTGTTTATCTAAAATTAACTTTTTCTATTCTTCATAAAGTGTCCTCGCCTTAAATCACTGCAATGTTTGCCATCATATGACAACATCTTCTCTAAAAGTTATGTCTAAAATAAATTTCCACCTCTTTCGATAATGATTTTTGGTTTTATAATAATTCTTTAATACTATGATCATTCTATTTTTCAATGAAATAGTATTGTTTTCCATTATCAAAATAAAACTAGGGTTTGTAAAAAAATCAATTATTCCATGAGGTTAGTTAAGGTAGCTAGATGAAAATATGCATAATTGTGGCTAAAATTCTTTGATTTGTTGTTATGACCAAAATTGTGAAATGGCACACCTACTCTAGAACTAATGACATTATTTTGACTAAAATTTGATTTCTTTATCTAAAGATAAATGATATGCAAATCAAGATGTCATTTTTATAAAAATCCTAAAATAGTTGATTTTTAATTAATGATATCTCCACTTCTTGGGCTTTATTTCAAATAATATTTATTTATTACTTATGTATTCTTTCCACATAATTTCAAATTTCCAATTGGTTTCTTGAAATTATGCTGGGAAGTTTCAAAAATTAATTTAAACTGCCACTTTCGTTTTACATGATGAATTTAAAAGTAAAGATGTACATGAAAAGACCAACTATTCCAATTAACAAATCTGTTCTCTGAATTTAAAAGTAAAGATGTAAACTGCATTTTCTTGAAAATTATGATACTGCCGTAAATCAATCCCTATCTAACTTGGATAATACATCCACACATCTTGGATGAACTCATTGGTTTACATATTTCTTCCAACCCGACCTTTGAATTCTTTAAAAAATCGATTACATCTAACACCAGAGAGCAATTGGTTGGAAAATTCTGGATGGAAGAAATTTGTGCGTTTAACTGAGAATATATGGATTTGTTTGAGTATTAACCACTATTCAATATAGTAAGTCAATCTTTCTTTGTTTATCGAATTAGGTTGGTATAAAATTAGTGTGATATTTAATACACAAGATAAAAAGACAATAAATCCCAAATATTAACTACCATGCGATTAAGTTGTTAATCTGGTCTATTTAATATTACACTAAAAGAAATATACTAATCATTAAATTACTAAATAATACATATAAATCAACAGTATATACCAATCACTAATTTACTAAATAATATATATAAGTTAATAATGGATTAATTTTACATTTTGGATAAACTCATTGGCTTTACATATTTCTTCCATCACTATCTCCTATTTAAAAAAACGATTATACTGGAGAGCAATAAAAATCTGGATGGAAGATATTTGTGCATTTAATGGAGAATATCTGGATTTATTTATGAGTATTAATCACTAGTAAGTCAGTGTAAGCCAATGATTGGATTGAATGGTTTAGTGATTTTTATTTTTGTTTGTTAAATTCGGTTTAAAAATAGATTTATATTTAATAGATAAGGTGACATGATTGAATGGTTCAGTGTCTTTTTATTTTTGTTTATTAAATTTGGTTAAAAATAGATTAATATTTCATAGCCAAGATGAGAAAATAGCCAATAGCATATATTAATTATTATAAGTAGGTTAATGATTGGTTACTTTATTAATTTTAATCTATTTAATATTAGATTAATAAATATATTTTTGTGTTTGTTAAGGGATTTGAGTGTTGGAATATCTAATTCCTACTTGTCTCTAGTTGTGATTCTTTCTATCTAAGGAGTCTATTCCTAGTAGTTAGAATCCATTTCCTAGTTTGGTTTGTGGTTGAGAGATTTCCTCAACCAATAGATTGTGAGTCTAAAATAGTCTCCATATCTTTAAAAAACACTTTGTATATATGTAATTGTATTTGATTAATAATTTGAATATGGATTCTCAGTTTTTAAGTTGGTATCATAGCCCATGAGGGCCTGGCCCCTCCTGGGCTTAGGGAAATAATTGAGAAGTATATTTTGTTTTAGTTTTCAAGTATCCATCATCCTTCGAAATCTGTGATTATTTTTTTTTGTTTGAGAGTGGCATCGTTGTTGCCGGATGTGTGAATGTTGTTGCTGTGTTTTTGGAGTGGTGGCCTGGCGTGAAAAATATCGCTGGTGTCTTGGACTGGACAACCTCTGGATTCATCAGATCCAGGCAGAGGGAGTTATGCACGCAGGCGCTTTCGTGGCCGCAGAGGGATAGCAGTGATCTTCTTGTGAGTGTTTTGAATCATTGCATCATTGTTTCGAGCCTAGCCTCAGTGGGATGGATGTGAACCTTTGTGTGGTGCCACAGAACCGATGGCCCTGGCGTGGCCACTGGGATACTATCTTGTCGAGGTGAGCAGCATGGAGCAGTGTGTAAAGAGTTGACTGTGCGAGAAAAATAGTAATGTTGTGGATCCAAATCGTGTGTTCGATTCAGCGTCAGGGTCTTCCTTTAACTCGATTTGTGATGAGAGGGGATTTTATTGCCTGTATCATGTGCCGAGTGGTTTAATTTTAAGAAAAATTACTGGGAATGATTGGAAAAACAGATATCTCGAGGCAATACTGGATGTTGGTGCCAGATTTACAGAAACCAAGACTCGACCTGTGCTTACGGTTGGTGATAGCGAAGATTTTAATCTGATAAAGTACTTTGTGGAGGAAGTCGATGCGGATATTGTTATGGTTTTTCAGTGAACCTGATAAACCGTGGCACTGAAGAAAATCCATGGCGATTGGGGATGGCAGGTTTCCCTAGCCCTGGCAGCAGTTCCCTCTTCTATAATGACAGTGGAAGCACTGGGACTTCTAGATACGCCCAACAGTCTAGTGGAGAGCAAGGGCAAAGTAATGGCAGAGCGGCGAACTGACTGCTTCTAGACCCGGTGTGCCTTGCTACTAGTCTCAGAAAATTCAACCTCACAAAATTGGATTTTGGGAAGGTAAAGGTATTGAGCCTAATCAACTCAATGTAAAGGTGAAATTTGTTAGAATTTCATATTTATAAAGAAAAAAAACTCCAATGAGTGTTTATAAATGTTTTGGAATTAGAACCATTTGAGCTTAGCTAACTCAATATAGTGGTTTTGTTAGAATTAGCTACTCTAACAAATCATGCAGGTAAATCCAAAACAATTAAATCAGAAATATGGTGAACTGTACTATGTGGTGGGTAATAAGGTTGAAGTGCACAAAATATTAATTTTGTGCAACAGTGACACTGAAAATTAAAATAGCAGCAATGACTATTATGATGGACAACGAGTAAAAGTTTGTGTGAATTTATGGAATAGACTCACTAGTGTGTTGTGTTATGAGTCACACATTTTAATTGTAAGCAAGTCTAGGATGGTAGTGGTCTTTGTAGAGTATGTACTTGGTAATTCCAAAGTTGGAGTGTGAAATATAAGCCTTGTAAGGCATGTGTATCTCCATACAGTTCGTGGTAATTTATAAACCACTAACATTGAAAGCCCTTGGTGTCATGGTTGGGGTGATCCATTAAAACCGAGAGCATGGTTACGGGTAATTTGACAAAAATTGGGTTAACAATGATGGAAGGGGATTTACAGGTACAGGTATAGGTGTGCAGTTATAATGGTTGGAAGAACCAAGGACATCCTACAAGACTGACAGTTGCAACAGTTAGTACCCATGCATTCCGGTGGATGGTCCTTTATATGGACATCAATATATTCTTTTTTGGTATATTTGACCACAGCTAATTTTTTGCAAACTGATATCCAGACAAGCACTCATTAAGGGGGAGTGTTGGAATATCTAACTCGTACTTGTCTCTAGTTGTGATTCTTTCTATGTAAGGAGTCTTTTCCTAGTAGTTAGGATCGATTTCCTAGATTGGTGTGTGGTTGAGAGATTTCCTCAACCAACAAATTGTGTGTCTAAAATAGTCTCCCTATCTTAAGACAACATTTTGTATATATGTAATTGTATTTGATTAATAATTTGAATCTAGATTCTCAATTTTTAAGTTTGAGTTCATCAAAAATTACATTAGGTTTGATCTATAACTTGAAAAACAATGATTCACAAGCATCTAAACTATAAAAATTACAAAATTACTAGAAATGGCTCTCTAAAATAACTTAACAATACACTCATCACCTATTTAAAGCCTAATAAATCTATTAAAAGAAAAAATAATACATATATCATTAATTTACTAAATAATGCAAAATAATTTTAACATAATAAATATCTGTAAACCCAAATCCTAAGACCTGCCGCAATAAGCTCTTTGTATATGGGAAGAACGGAGAAGGCTGAATCCGTCCAGGTAGTAAAATTAATGATTGCACTACCATTCATGAAGGAAACTCAACGGTCATTTATATCGATTTGCTGAAGGATCAACCAATTCAACTCGACCAAAATGAAAAAGTAGTTACCAGACTGTATTAAACACACCTGCAGCCAGTCCAACTGTAGGGAATATGCGTAGTATTAGCATGAAGTGCCGCCTGCACATCAGGGCGATTATAATATATCTCTGCATAGTGTTCAATGGAGGGGTCGTAGCCATCCATCCTTCTCGGGAACTGTCAAAGAATCAGATAAGAGTCATATAATTTTAGACATCATTACTTAAATTCACAAGACCTAGACTAATAGTTTCATGATTTGTACCGGTTTTGTCAATCTGGCGACCCTCACATTCCCTGGTGGTTGCGTGCATCGTGGGGTATAAATATCATAGGGATCTATGTTACCTACTTCATTAAAGGCATCGTTAAAGTAATTATTACAGGCCTTTGAAAAATTCAGTTGCTTAAAATTGCAGTTGTTTATAATGTTATTATAAGTGGCATTCGATATCAAAGCATGACACAACCAGTACTGAATACAAGTTGTGATAGTAATAGTCCATCAGTGCATTTCCCACCTAGTGCACAGTATAAAATAAAATAAGCAGTCAATAATAATTGCCGTTAAATTAATCCGAGTCTTGAAATAATATCTATTATTCACCATACTCAATAAAAGTTTAAAATGCCGATACTCACCATAAAGCCTTTGAGATTTATGAAGGGATTAGAATTTCCTTTGTTGTATTCATAGACTTTCTTCGCTAGCTGCGGAACATAGTGTCCTGTGTTCACAATTAAATTCAGACGGCTTCAATTTACATGTTTGAAATTAAGATTTATAGATTTTCGTTTTGAGTGTAGTTATCAAATTCGAATTCAAATACGAATTTGAATTTAATTTAATATGAAAAAAATTAGACTACTTCAAATTAAATAGAAGAAAATTTGGAAATATAGATCTTATAAAT
>APFE030649665.1:86880-105809 GCA_000404065.3 Pinus taeda | reverse complement strand
ATCCAGTGGGAAATCTCTATGTATATGTGTTTTATGTGTTATGCTCTCGCATTTTTATTTTTCCTGTGATTTAGAATTCATATGCAGGTAATTTATGTAAGGGTTAAAACCTACATTCGGAGGAGGAGTAACGGTGCCCAACTACAGGCGACTCCAACAGAATAACCAAACACACAACAAGAAATCGTTTATACAATTTCCTATATACGAAATCAGAGTTTGCCATTACAGTGAAGAGAACAACCACAATAAATCTAGGTATGTGAATTTAAAAGCATAACCAAAAATTCAATTCCAGATAGTTCATATACAGTCATCAAAATTTATTGTCCATTTACATTTTGTGCAAAAACTTAAAAACGAACCAGTTCACGGACTTGGGAACCGTAACCATTACCAACATAAACCAAACCCAATAAATCCCCAAACCCATTCCTACGACTCGACAGATACATTACACGACAACAGAACTAAGCATAGACAGTGGCTCGAGGCCAACAACCATACAAATCCACATGCCGAAAGACTCAGAGCAAGCAAACCACAAGTAAACAGAACGACACTACCCGGATTTTATTCGGGATAGTTGAGTGTCCAAGCACCGAAACCCTCGGTCGCTCCACCTTCAAGGGAAACCAACAAACGAGAGTCAATTTCAGTGGAAACAAAATGCAGGGAATCAAAATAACTTTTTGAAAAAGCAAATACCATACAGGGGTTTCGTTTAACTGACAGACAAGCCGTGACCACCGTATCCTCGGATTGTCTTCCTGCTCACAAGGAGCCCAAGACATTAGAACCAAAAAGAAAAACAAGTACAAAGATCTAGCATAGAAGGAAAGCTTACCAGTTAAGTTGGCAGAGGAATCGACGGAGAACGCCACCGTTAGTTTGCCGAGCTCGTGCATGAATCGAACCAGCACTGAAGAATGAGACCGAGAATCACATAATCATCAACCAACACACAGAGGCAACAATAGTGAAAACCCAGGTGACAAATCGAGTAAAGGACGCGCAGAGGCAGAGACCCGTAAAGCCGACACCAGAAAACATTAACATTCTAGATATAAGCAGAAAAACAAACCTTACCAGGGTTTCGACAGTTCAACAGACGAATGAGACACTCCCAAAACAAATTCCGAACCAATGGAGCCGTGAAGACCGCCGAGAGCATGCAGCTCGAAGAACTCGAAGCAACAAAACCCCGAACCAGCTAAAGGAACCCGCATTGAAACTGTATAGACTACCAGGAGCTCGTAGCTCAGAGAACCAAGTGGACGAGCTTCGAACAAATACGAAAGCATCACAAAAAAATATAAATAAATAAATAAAATAAAAAAATTCACAGTGAAATCGCAAGGGTCGCCGAGAACTCGCATACTGAAGGACAAGGAAAAAACACAAAACTAAATGAACGCAAGGGTGGCGAAACCCTATACCAAGGCGGAGTTTTAGAATTCCAAGAAGGGACAAATGTCCGCACATCATAAATCGCAAGGGTCGCCGAGAACTCGCATACTGAAGGACAAGGAAAAAACACAAAACTAAATGAACGCAAGGGTGGCGAAACCCTATACCAAGGCGGAGTTTTAGAATTCCAAGAAGGGACAAATGTCCGCACATCATAAACCAATGTACCATTAACGTAGAAAAAATCAAATAGCAAATATCCAAAATCCTGTAATTAATAACACCAATCGACCATACAACATCAAATGAGGAGTAACGACGACGGGACCACGTGGCTGGCCCCATCAAAAATGACTACTTACCGCCACATGAGTATGCAACCCATCTTAACCCTAAATTTTAAATTTTAAAAAATAAAATCGAAATTGTGATCCGTTAAAGGGCAATTTCGTAGAAGGATTAGCGATAGCATAGGCTTTATGATAAAACCCCGCTAACCAAGCAAATGTGCAAACTAAAGTTGTTACCGTCTGCGAGAGATCAATCTAAAGATTATCTGCCGTGAATCGCAAGCATTCTGTAAGATTTATAAATTTTAAAATTCTCACGTTCTGCAGATATCGTTTAGCTTTGATGTTTGCAAAATTTTCTCATTTACAGTTTTGCTGACGTATTTTTGTCTGTGAACTTTTGACTGGAACAATAAACTATAAAAAATTTCCCAATGTATAGATTTCAACTGCTCATGCACTAAAGTTTTTGTCCTTTAGACAGGTCAGTTGGATTTTTCTCTCTCTTTGATTTTTTTCTAAAGCTTTTGTATGTTCTTGGCGAGGAAGGATGCAAAAGATTCATTGATTTCATTTATTTTTGTTAAGACACTGATTTTGAACTCTTTTATGGAATTAACAAAATTCAATGATCAGAAAAATCCCTCTAGATATCAGTATGCCATTAGAATATTTTCTAACAAGTAATATCCTTTAATAAGCTTTGGAATTTTGCAATGTTGAGCAATTGTCTGTTTATTTTCAAATTTGGAAAGCTTACAGAATATATTTTGAGCCGCTTGAACGAAAAGAAAGTGTAGAGGTCGCGGAGTCAGGCTTTAGAAATTATGAATGAATATGTTCTGCAACCGAAAAATTGCAACTGTGTCAAGTGGTAATTCTGTCCTCTGCGTGAAGAGCACCAAAGATCTTTGCAAGAAACACTTGGGATTTCGTTGGAAGCCAGAATCCTACAGACGAACTGTACAAAGTATCACGCTAAGAAAATCAAAATTTCTGCAATACGGTTGAAAACTGAAATTCCCTCCGTTTCCAGACATTCCTATTTTTCTATAAATTGATATCATATTCCATTCTATTTTAAGAAGAAAATATTTAAACATCTTCAATCAAATATAATACAAAGATTATTTGAACTTATTTCCAAATCTTTTACTTATTTTTTAATTTGGTGTTTGCCGCTCCCGGAAAAAATGAAGAAATAAAAGTTCAGACATATTGTCAAGAACAATTCTATCACTGACAGGAGCACATAATTAGGTTTATATATATTATTTTCTGGTTCCACATACTACCGAGAATTTTCACATCACATTGAAATTGAAAACTTGAATCAATGTACGATACTGCATACCACATGTATCCTTTCAATCAGTTCAGCATGATTGATTTAGTATCACGAGCCTCTGATTGCTTGCTTCTTATTGCATTAATGAAAAGTGGAAATTTGTGTGAATAGATTTTATTAAACTTGGTCATCCACCTAATATAGGGAAACGTGATGAGTCTTTTAATTCCTTATTGCAGAAATTGCCTAATTTGGTCTGCTTGAAGTTGCGTCATACTAAAAAGTCCTTAAAAATAAAAATAAACTAAAATTCAAAATGTTGCCTACGTAATTCACTGGACTTTTGTTGACCTTTAGAGAGCCTAAAAGAAACTCTTATAATGCATCTGTTTCTGCAAAGCAGGACTTTTGTGATTCGTGATTCTATGAGATGGGAGATGACAAGCATACTGGGAGTCAATCTCCAAATTCTGTTGTAGATACAATAAGAAAGCGCAGGAGGCCAGTGAGTTATTTTAAATTGTACCGAGATATAGTATCTTAGAGTCATCTAAGCCAGGGTTTGACATGCAGTTCCTGATGAAGAAGCTTGAGGATCGTATTACAACCTCAAGCTTAGCAAACTCGAGCTGCATATCTGACAACGTTTAGAGATGTCTATTAAATCTAGCCTACTGTTGTTGTTTAATTTATATGTCACTAACTACCTTTGATACAATATTCTGTATCTAAATCATTCACAGTTATAATATAACTTTCCTCCTTAAAATGACCTAGGTTGCCAACAATGAGTTTGAAGTAGACTCTCAATTGATATCAGATAAAGAAAAAAGCGATGATGACAACACAGCAGAGCAGGGGGATTGTGGTGGATACAGTGAACAGTTTCAGACAGCAACAGAAGAAGATAGACATAACGAAGATGATAATGCAAAAGACGGTCAGGGAGAAGAAATTGTTGCATCTGAGGCCATGGAAGCAAATATACAGCAAATTCGAGAGAAGATGGAGCGCTTTACTCAGCAGGTTTGTTATCGTAATGTCAGCTCTTAAACTTCGGTTTCGGAATTACAAACACAATGAAAGTAGTATGCATATTTCACTATCCTAATACTACAAGTAGATCTATATAGCCAACCCAAATATAAATGTCTTTTGCAGTCAGTAGTAATCCTAAAAGTCTTACAACAACAATTTTGGTTCTCCAAAACCTGACAAAAGAGAATTCCAACCTTGCATAAAAGGTGCCCCTTGTGATCATATCTAGTGTTTTAAATAGATAAAAATAGTATAGGAAACTATGGAAAATACTTGAAATAGTCCTGAAAATTATCTTTACAAATATTTGAGATAGGACTGCAGCCTTTTCCTCTGAATCGGAATATGATGTAGATTATGATTTAATCATTTTTTTCCTTTATTCGTGATAAATCAACGGACTTTCTGCCTCTGCTTTGTTATTTGTTCTTCGGGATTTTGAAATTGTCATAACCATTCTGTTTTTAGGATAATTGAATAAAATATCTCTATCGATCTATTATGTATCATAGACCTAATTTAATCATCGGCATATAATTTCAATAATATGTTCCTCAGAATATTTCACATTCAACATTCAAACTCTCCTCATGCCAAAGATGTCTGGCAAGGCATACTATGGCCCTTTGCTCTGCCAATCCAAAAGCAGGCTTTGGCTGCATGTCTTGGGATGAAACTGATTAATTGATAACTACTATGTATCTCAACCAACTCTGTTACCAGGGTTTCAAGTAAGAAAGTCCAGGCCTGTGTCAAGAGAGTCTTATGGTGCGAAATAATCCAAAACCTCACCAAGCAATGAGTTCAAATTGCAGAGGCTTGTAGAATTTTGTTATGGAATGTTAATAACTGAAATGTGTTTGTAATCATATGAGGTTTCATAAAGCAGATCTAGCTAAAGTAGAGATTAGTATACCCTTTGCAGGTGTCTGGACTTCTGGAGGCAGGGAAGAATTTCTTCGTGGAAATGTCAAATGAATTTGAGGAGCGCATTATCCTGTATCCTCTCATATAAAATGGTGAAGTGAGGACATACCTGCACGCATTTTTTAACTCAACTTCTTAAGTTTCCAGCATTTCTGTAGCTCCGTTGCCCGTTTAAAAAGGTCCGAGCTGGCACAAGTCCAAATCCTGTTTCAGGCCGCTTTTAACATGTATGTGTCTCCAGAACTTTCTATTATCTAAGGTTCAGGTGCATTTACTAGAGTATCAACTAAAAATTGGAAATGAATGATAAGATTTCTTTATTTGTTAGGACATTGCATGTATCAACTATTACAGAGTATCTTGGTATATGAACTATAACAGAGTAACTTACCAAGTGACTGTAGATTTAAGGGGTGAATTTTAGTTCTGAACGAAAAGTAGTGATTTCAACCTAGACATGTCTCTTGCTAATGCTTGGATCAACAATGATCCAACAATAGTCCAAGAATATGGGATCAAACAAGCATGAAGAATAAAATTCTAAGGGGTCTCCATATGGCCTTTCTCTTCTAATTTTTTTTTACCTCTTTTGCTATTTTCCTTCCAAGTTCTTCTTAACCGAGAGAATGCAGAATACATCAAGAGCAAATTGATAAATGGCAAGAGGAGATACAGTTACTTCGCACAGTTGACACAATGAACGAAGATATAAGTGCTCGTCTTCATGATGCTCAATATCTCCTTCATGCTGTACAGATGGACTCTTAGTGTCAATGTGCAAGGGTTACAATACTCAATCACACTCAATATCTCTTTCATAGTGTATAGATGAACTCTTAGTACCAATATATACGAGTTACAATACTCAATCACGTGCAAAACTGTAACTCCTTATGATATTCCAGCCTTACATATTTGCATGCGTCGTGGATCTGAGATACTGAAGATGGAAAATCCGGTATATTGTATACTGACCACATCCAGCCCAAAATTTTCCATTGAGATATGGACATTAGATACTTTTAATTGTCCGACGAACATTGGATAACTGGGGATAGAAAATTTGTAGAACAAGCTAGTTTATATTCTATCTTTTAATCACAATAACATGCAGGTAGAATTTATGAACATTCGACAATTGTGCATGGAAAGTTTGCAGAAACTCGCCCAGTTTATATTCTGTCTTTTGATCATAGATTATATAATTCATTCAAGGACATAGATTGCACAAGCAAACAAAAATAAAGTAAACCATCATTCTGTGATGGCGTCATTCTCGGTCTTCAATCCCATTCTTGGACTGGAGAGTTCTTTCTACTGAAAAATCTGGCTATATTAACAAAGTATCTCCTACTTAGAACTATCATGCTACTCTTGGTTCTTTCAATAAAGAGTTAGCCCTACAAGGAAGTTAGTGACTTTTGAAATCATATGTGTCCACCCTAAAATGTTCACATAATAATAATACATAACAATATAAAATCATCTAAAGGTTTTATGTTTTTCATTATACGACAATAGTATATGTTGAGAGATGATCCGTTTATTGAGATCGAGTATTGCTATATTATGATATGTATAGAACTTGAAGTTTGAAAATTTAGCGAGAAATCAAACACTATAAAATCTTACATTGAAAATTAACAAAGTTTGATAGGTGTATGTATAATGACACTTTTAATATATCAAACTTGGTAAATTATGATATATTTTTATGGGCGGGCTTAAATATCGGTTTTGTTATTTAATTTTAAATAGTAATAATATAATATTGAATATCTGTGTTTGCTTTTCAAAAATTTACTGAATTTTAAAAAAAATTTTTCCCCCAAAAAATTAATTAGAAAAATAACAGTATATAAAGTAAACAAATTAGTAATCATTTTTAATATTTACCATCATTTACAAACAAAAGTTAAAATTAATTATCTTTAGTATTTACTATTATCTGAAAACAAAAACTTAGGTCCTGGTTTTATTCTTAATTTTGCTAATACTTTTTTATGTGGCAGTTCCCTTCTTGTTTGATAGTTCCTTCCTTGTTTTATTTTCCTCCCATAGTTAAGTTTGTAAAATCTTTTTTGAGTTCTTATTTATCTTTTTTCCTCAAAAATACGAAAATAGGAAAGGAGATGTTTGTAAATTTGTTCTCATTTATGAAATTTTAACTATAATTCATATTAGCAAAATACTTTTAGCCTTTGCTTAATAGTTGATGAGTTTTGAATCGTTACTGGTCTAGATATTTGTCATTATTCTTTTATCTACTTCAAATGTTATTTTAAACACTAATTGTAATGCATATAATTCAACCGTGATATTGATCTTCTACCTAGCAACAAATTTAAAGGAGATATATTAATTTTTTTCTTGTCAATTAGGTTTAGTTTGAGTGTTAAAGAAAAGAGTTGTTATCCTCCTCATCCAAGTTCACCACCTTTCAAAGTAAACTGAGATGGATTGGCCTATCTATTTTCTTTTACCCTCTAATTCAAAGCATCATTCTAGACTTCCATTTTAAAGGGACATTGGGCAACTATGATCTATAAATTTGTCATTTCTTTTGCACAAAATGTACCAACCTAGACTTACCAAGTCCTTTTCTTATAATTGTCCCAAGTAAAAACCTTATTAAATAATCTCAACCAAAGAATGTTCAATTTTCATATATCCTTCTACCCCCATTAATTTTCACCTTCTACCTCTTCCTCCATCTTAACCTTGTAACAAAATTTGATATATAAATACATATCCTTTGTTCCTTAACGAGATGATGTCATCTCCCCCATGTCCTCCTTTAAAAGAAGTCAAAGGATCTTAGCTCGAAAATAAGTCAAAGGATCTTAGCTCGAGTGGTTTGGTGAATAATTTATTTCCTCAACTTTTTAGGTTTGTCTCTCGAGACATGTCGTAATTGGCATGTTTATGAAATTTATGAGATAGTTGTATCTGGTGGTGTAATTGTGGTAGTCGAACTTCGAATGTTTCCCCGGCTCTGTGGGTTCAAGTCTCTCGACGCATGTTGTAACTGGCATGTTTGTAAAATGTATGAAATAGTGGTATTTGGTGGTGTAATTGTGGCAATCAAACTTTTGAAGTTATCAATTCTCCCTAAATTCTTGTTCCAGTTATTAAAAAAAAACAAGTGATCTCATCTTCTTCTTTTTTAAGCATGATTGCAATGTGTTTTAAACTAAATATGAATTATTTCCATTATTTTGTCATTCACTCTTTTAGATCTAACTAGCTAACTTATTTGCAACCTTAATTCCATATAGAACTAGAGCATGGATCTATTGCATCTTGTTGAGGTTAAAAAAGAAAATCATCTCATCTTCTTCATTTTGAAGCTTGATTGCACTATGTTTTAAATTAAATATGAATTATTTTCAGTATTTTGCCATTCACTCTTTCATATCTAACAATTAACCTATATGTAACCCTGATTCCATATAGGACTAGAGCATGGATATATTGCATTTGCTAAACTATAAATATATTTGATATTAAATGTTCTTCTCTAGATCTAAAAACTTGTAATTACCTAAACAATACATGCATGGATGTTATTGTAATATTTTTGTGTTTTCTTTTCCAGTCTTCTAGACCAGCTATTTCCCCAATAGAGTAAAAGCTCTTACTGACACCTTTCAAACAATTGATGAACCTCTAAAAGACTTCGGTTCTTCTCTAATCTAATTCTCTACTAACTCTAGAGCTAAATACTTTACTACCATAAAAAATTTCCCATAATTCATCATTTCACATCATTCTCCGAAAGCATTTAACTACTAAAACTTGTAAAGATCAACATTTTTCAAACCCCATCCTCCTGCTACTTTTGGATTTAGTAGTTTCTTCCATTTAACCAAAGGAATTTCTTTCTTTTCTTCTTTCATACCATAGAATATTGAAACAATATTTTTTTTTTCTTCTATCATCCACTTCAAAATGTGAGCTAAGAACTACCAGTCAATACGATTCCTTTCCAAAATAGATTAATTAAACTCAATCTACATGTTAAGGCTAATTAATTACCTTAATAATTAATGACTTTACACATTTATTGTTAACCCAAGGTTCATGTTGTGCACTGTATGTATAGCCTATAAATACTTATCTTGCATTAGTTTGTCTAATATGCCTATAAGACAAGGAAATGGCATCACTAATCTACAAATTGAAATGGCATTATGAGAAAAAGAAAGCTAGCTCAATAGCTTTTGGCAATGCTCATGTACTTGAAGACCAATTATGCCATTGGGACTTTGTTGTCACCAAGTTATCTCTTTGCATGGTTTAAGTATTTCCATTTTCCATGAATCAATATCCTTGTTGGAAAGCTTTAATTTAAAAAAATAAAAAAAATAAAAAATAAAATAAAAAAATAAAATAATATTTGAATTTGAACGTACTTGTGGAAATAAAGAACTTGAGTTTAAAACAACACTTGTGGAAAAAACAAATTCAAATAAAACAATAATTAATTTCTCTAGTTGTGAACCCATGTAATTATAAAATAGAGTGTTATTATTAATCTATAATATAAATAAATTAAATGAATCTAAATATAAATAAACTAAAAAAAGTTAATCTACAACATAAATTAAATAGAGCTACAATCTAAATTAAAATGATAAATTAGAAAATAATAAATTAAATAGAGCTACAATCTAAATTAAAATGATAAATTAGAAATAAAATCCATTTGAACATACCTTGGACTTTTACTCAAAAATTCTTTTCACATAGAATGGAGAAGACGCTCTCTTTTATACACAAACTTGGTTGAAGCGAGTAATAACAAATATTTAATTGAATCCACTTGAGAATTTAATGAATTCACAATGGTTACAACCAATTTCCAACATAGCAAATAGTTTCCATGATCTTTTTCTAATTCCCATCAATTTTATCATTCCTTGAATGTAAAATTTGAATTTAGAGATGCGGGTTATAACACTATGCCCAAAATTCATCCCAATTGATATGTGTTGATGTTTGATATTTTAGATCCATAATATAGTTAATGGAGATCTTCAAATCTTGTAGATAAATAAATCTGAACTCATATCCTTTTTTATTTTCAAACAACTAAAACCATAATTTAAATTAGCCAAAAAGTAAATTATAGATACTCAATTTTTTTTCCATGAGAAATATTGTTATATTCCATATGAGTTATAATACCCCTATGTTAATATGTTATTTTATAGACATTTTCATGTAACTTGGCATCTCAGCTCAATATTTGATTGTTGGAAGAAACTTTGTCTTAATATAATGAAGACCATTATTGATGAAATTTGTCTTTACTTTGATCTTGATACCAAGTTGTGTGAATACCATGCTTAAATATTAATCATAGTTTCAACACTAGAAGAAACAATTAACTGAATTTTAACATTACAATTGATAAGTAATTGTATTCATAATAATCGGGCATCATAATTAATCATAATTGATTATGACTTAATGTCATTAATTCATCGTAATTATGTAGCCACCATGATTAAATTGTAATAATGATTAATTATATTTAAGTAATTAAAGTTATATGGCGGTCATAATTAAATTGTAATTCAATTATTTATTTATAACTTGCGAAGAAGAGACAGGTCAGAGTCTGAGAGCTAGCAAACTTGGCACAAACTGCCATGCCCACTGCCTTAAAAATTAAAAGCCAATCTTGTGGAAAGAAAAGGATCACACAATTAAGTGGCTATTAATGTATTTTTGTTGCCCACTTCAATTGGATTACCTTCTCATGCATGGAAGAGGTAACTTGATTGGTAAGGCAGCATGAAGAGCCACCCGAGGAGGCATATAGAGGGTTCATTATTCAATATTAGAGGGAGCATTTCTGAAAGAGAGGGTAGCAAAGTGAACAGTAGCGGGAGTACCTAATTCTCTAGAATGTCACTGCATGTTTTCCACTCCTAGCATTTATCCACTATGACAAAACTTGTACACAAAGGGAAATTGAATTCATGATTTGGGTGCTTGTTGGGGGATGACAAACCACGGCATTTGTTATGGGTGATAAACCATTGTGCTTGCCTCCAGTTGATAAACCACATGCAGAGTGATTCATTGGTGTTTTTCAGTACTAATAAACCATGTATGCTTGTTACGGATGACAAACCATTGTGCTTGTCCCTGGCTGATAAATCACCTGCAACTATTTTTTTCATTCCCTTAGCTCATTTGGTGAGTTGCTCCAAAATTCAAGTGCTCAAACTTTGAACTTAGCATGAGGGTGGCAAGTCACAACGAAAATTCTCATGACTCCCTACAGTTTGGAGGTGAACATGTCTTCTCTTCTTCAATCGCCAATAAAATTTGGCTTACAAGATAAGTCATCTAGTCCTTCTATGTGAATTTCGAAATTATAGTGCACCTATGAAATTTGTGTATTAATGGGTGTGGGTTGCACTGTGTGATTTAACTGTGTTATACACTCAACCTTTGTTGTTCATTCTACACCATATGTTTTAAGTGTAATGTGTAATGATATAATTACAATTGAAATCAAGAGGTATGCTCGATGTGATCTTCCACTGCTTAAACCTTACAAGTTTCTTTTAAAGATGAGGTGATGGACGATGGATGATATCATGAACAAAGATCCAACTTGGTGAAGTAAATTGCTCCATGTAAATCATCTAATAATTCATCAATGGCAGGAATAGGAAATTTATCTTTAATATTGATCTTGTTGAGCTCCCTATAATCAGGACACATGCGCCATGATCCATCCTTATTGTGCACCAATACTACTCGAGAAGAGAAAGAACTTTGACTAGGTTGAATTATACCAGCCTCTAGCATTTCTACAACCATACGTTTAATTTCACTCTTTTGGGCACAGAGACATGTGTAAGGCCAGATGTTTGGAGAAACACTTCCTGGAATCAAATGAATAGCATGATCATGATCATGAATAGGTGGGAGGCCTTTGGGAGTCTCCAATACCTTGGAATTATTGTCCAAGACTTTTTGGAAATCTGTAGAAATATATGATTTCGATGTTTGAACCTCTAGTGAACATAATTGTGCAATTACGCATCATCATTTTTCCTTTAGAAGATTTTTCATGTCATTAGAGATGATTATCTTTCCTAGTTTCCCTGTGATACCCCGTAATTCAACTTCCTTTCCTTCCCAACAAAAAATTAACAAAATTTCTTGAAAATTAAAAGCTATCGTACCCAAAGATTGTAACCATTTGACTCCTAGTACAACATTAGCACCACCCATTGGCATGGAAAGCATTGGACTATTCAATACATATTCTCCCATGGATAGCTTGATATTATGGCACTTTCCAGAGAAATTTATGGTTCCTCCATTTGACACCATCACTTGACACTCTAGTGTTGGATACAGGAAGCAATTCAATTCATTGGCTATCATACAATGAATAAAATTATGAATCAATTAACACTATTACCTTTTTCTTCTTGATATGTCCTTCTATCTTGAGAGTTTGAGTGTTAATTCCTACCAATGCATTTACAGTATATGGTTGGACTCATTTCTTCTTTCTTTGGGGTTGGTTCCTGGTGTATATCCTCTTCTTGTTCCTTTTCTTCCTCCTCTTCACAATCTATGTAAATTAATTTCTTCTCATCACACTTATGATCTTTAGTGTATTTGTTATCACAACTGTAACAAATCCCTTTTTCTATTTTTTCTTCCAATTGTTGTGGTGTCAACCTTGTAGGTTGTGGAAGGCTAGGAGAAACAACACTTCCATCTTTATAGTTATGAGTGATAGGCTATCTTGTTGCCATAATTTTTCTTTCAATTTTTCTTACCAACCTGAATGCCTTCTCCAATGAATCGGGTTCCCAAAGGAAAACCTCAAGTTGGATGTTATCTTTTAAAATCCTTATGAAGACATCAATCTTATGCTCCTCTGGAATATCATTTACCCTTATATTCAATTTTTGGAAGTCCTCAATGTACTCCACCATTAAACACTTTTGTTTGAGATTTATCAATTGGCTAAAGAATGCATTACTCTTTTTACCATCATAGAGTGCTATCATTTCCTCTGTAAAAATTGACCAAGTGACAATTTGTTTATGAGAGAAAAGCCATCAATACCATACAAACTGATTGGGTTCTAAATATAAAGTTGCAATGTGTACATTTTGTGTGTTTCGCACATTATGGAGATCAAAATATTGCTCCATATGTACTATCCATCCATAAAACTTCCTCATATCTATCTTTGGAATGTGGTGGGTCTTCATTCCAACGTTAGAGTCCATGAAATCATGATTAACATTTCTTTTGTTCTCATCATGAGTTTCCTCTACTACCTTTTTGCCATTAGGAAGCATTTATTGTAGCAACTTTGTCAAGTCTTTCTTCAAATCTTCCATGTTGCCTTTTAGTTTTGTTTCTATACCATCGATATTAGCTTCCATTTCATTCTTCAAACCATCCATCTTAGCTTCTGTTACTTTTTGTGAGAGAGAAATTTGTTGCACTTGGTCTCGCAATTTTGATATATCATGTTGCATTTCTTCCTCTTCTTCATGTGTCACAATAGAGATTTTGGGTTGCTTACTAGGTGTTTCCATTTTCTTTCTTCGAGGAATCAATTAATGATAATGATGCTTCACTATTACCTTTGAATCACTTCAAACTAATTTTTCAAACAAAACTTATGCAAATTTTAAAATCTACACACTTTTTTTTTCTCTTTGTAAGAGCTCGATATTGAATTTGTTGTATATCTATAATTTCGGGTCTCCAAGGTCTGAAATTTTGTCTTGTGGTAGCCCTCTAAGTCCAATTTCCAACCCCACAAGTCTAATCGAGATTGGATTCTTCAAGAAATAGTTATGCCCAATCTCCCACAATGACCTGATTATAGTCTATTTCAATAGAGTGAACTTGTACGGAGTGTCATGTGTCACTATTTTAACCTTCGGCCTTGAAAATGATACCCAAAAAACTAAAATTTGTCCTCTTTCTATCACTTTTCATGAAATTTATATCTGATGCTCAGAGAGAAAGTTATGACAATTTTCCCAAGGTCACCTGTTTGAGATGGAATTTTAGAGCCTGCAAAACCCTAACTGCCTCGGATCATATCTCCAAAAATATAGTGAGACAAGATTTGAAATTTTTACACGAGGTTCACCACGATTTTGACTCCACATGATTTCAATTTAAACTTTTGAAGCTTCATAGAAAAAAATTATAGCGAAAATTCCACAATGACTTGTTTGAAGCGGCAAAACCCTAGAATCCAAAGCTCTTATACCAAATGTTATGCAACCAGCTCACAAAATAGAAGAAGAGATAGATAAACAACTTAAAAATTAGCCTCTTCCAGGGGGAAACCTCATTTACATTACACAAATGAACAATTCTTGGATGATTCAAATGACAAAACCCCCTTTTTATATATACAATTCTAAAGGGTCACAATATAATTAATAAATAAATAATTAGTAAATAAATTGAAATAAATATAATTACAACAATTAAATTAATAATGAATTAAAATAATTAAAATTAAAATAACTATATAATTAATAAAATTAATTAATATAAATATAATTAAAATACGAAATAATTAATACAAATATAAATTAATATAACCATATCCCTAATGAATAAAATAATAATTCTATAATTAAATTACAAATAATTAAATTAATTCACAATTTTAAAACAAATAGAACAATTTAAAATAATTTAATAAATCCTAATATCTGTCGGCTAAGCATCTCTATATATATAGTTGGAAAATTGAGACCAGTCTTTTAAGAAAGATTCACATCCTGAAGGTGAACCACCATTGCTGGTTCGAAACGTTGATAAAAAAGAAACCTAATCTGATGTATCTGGAAGATAATCTAAATAATATAGTCAGAGTCGACATAACAATAATAATGTAAGGGAACAACAATAACAATAGTGGGCTTATATGGGGCACAATTATAACAATATGGGGACTACATGGGCACAACAATAACAATAATGGGGCTACACTGACTATAATAATGAGGGAATACACTAGTATTATATGGACCTAACAAGGACGTAGTTGGAAAAGAAAATAGACAAGTTGTGTGCATCAAGAATCTCTTTATCAGGTACATATATTTCCAATGAATTTAGACTAGGTATTTAGGGACAGAATTTCACTTTCGTGCAGTGCATCAAAAAATTTATTATCATTGAAGCATTTGCCATTTCAGGAAAAATATCTAAGGTTGAGCACTTTATCAAGGAAAAAGTAAAACCTTAATTGTTGTATACTTCTAGAATTGTTTGTATAGATTAAAAGTACAACAGGGGGAGTTTTCCATTGCAACAAAATCTCCATTCTTTGTACAGTTCTCACTTAGTGATGCATGGAAAGTTTTGAAATGACCAAGTTTGTCTTATGTAAGTTTAAGGTACCTTTGATTTGTTTGTTGTTAATTTCTGAGTGAACTAGAAATTAAAGTATTGCTCAGGTGTTTTAGGATATGAAAATGCTTCAAAGGAGCCTGAATTTGAAGATTCATTTTGTATTGATGATTAGTAGATACTATGAGGAATTCAAAATTATTATGCGGTCATTGGTTATTCCATTATTTTAGGGTACATGTTGCTCTTCAACTCATTCTTATTATGGAATGATATCATATGAGGGATTGGTGTTGTATTTCAGAAGTGTGTTTTCAATGGGTCAACCAATCATAAATAATGTCCTAAGTAGAACAAGATGGGACATTCCTCCATTAGTAACAAAGAAACTTGTAAAAGTGTTAAAGAATGTATAGGAGATAATCATGTTAACTACACAAATAATTATAGAGTCATCTAGAGTGGAAATGGTGATCAATATCATGATGTAAGGAGGGACTTTAGAGCTAGAGGTGTCAGATATGTTACAAGTGGCCTGGTTCCAAGTTGGTTGCACAATCTTGTGTTTAGTTTTGAACAATTTTCACATAAAAGGTTACGTTTCTAAAAGAATAGATAAGCCTAGAAATGTTTTGAGCACA
The DNA here is from genome assembly GCA_000404065.3 of Pinus taeda. Lineage (NCBI taxonomy): Eukaryota > Viridiplantae > Streptophyta > Pinopsida > Pinales > Pinaceae > Pinus > Pinus taeda. The sequence goes on along the minus strand of APFE030649665.1, from coordinate 89,835 downwards.
CATGAAAGTGTTTCTATGTTAAAAGGTATTATTGTTGTGTATGAAGCTTCTCAGGTTGGAAAAATCATAGTCAAGCATAAATTTATTGAGAACAGGGGTGTAGGGAAATTTAGTGAGCATTGCAAGATTTCTAAGAATGAATTTCTTTTGCATGAGGACATGCAAATGCATTGGTATGGGAAATACTTTGGGCTCCCCTTTGGTAACCTTTCTCAATACCTTATTTAACCTTTTCACCACTTATACCCTACACTCATAACCACATATTTCTTGTCTTATTGTACACATTCACTCCTTTGAACCCAAAACCATTTGATATGCTTGTTGATGTAAAAATAGCATATTTTACCAATTCCTAAGTCTCTAATGAATTAATTGAGTTTTAATTTGATTTTTCTATTGATAGATTGTTTAGTTTGGTTTTATACCAGCAGCTCACTTATAGTTCTTGAGCATGTTTAACATATTTGCGCCTTTCTAGAAGAAATTCCACTACATATGTTTTGAAGGAAGAGGTATTAAAATAATTATAGGCTGATCATATCACACCAAAGTCACATGTGTGAAGCTCCATCCCCAAAAAAACATTACAAATCAAAGTTTCTAGACATATAACTTTAGGCATAATTTTCGAGGCAATAAGAGTGAATACGAAAATTCTGGAACATGGGTTGTGTTCCTAGTATGGTAAATTGGTTACTTGGCGAGCCATTTTCTAAAATACTAAACATTTTAAGAGATATCATTGGTTATTTAAAGCTAATATGTCCAAATGCACAAATTCGCCTATATTTGTAAACAGTGCCCATATGTAACTACCCCTCCCACATTTACCCACTTTGACAATATCTCTAGGGTAAACATGAACAGAGTGTCACTATGATATCACCTAACCTCCAAGTTCCAGTTGTGGAAGTGGGACCTATAAACTGAAAGTAAACTGACATCCCTCAAAGACTAAAGATTGCTCAAGAGCCTACCAATCACCCCAGGTGATCAATCCCTGAGATGGAACTTTTTTCACTATATTTTCTCCCCAACCTCACCCATAATACTGCATGCATGTGGTTGGGAGGCTATAACTACACCCATAAGCCTGTCTTTAGGCAGTTATGACCCAAATTTTCTCGTTTAGTGCATTTTATCACGAGATCTATGCCACTTTTTCACGCTAGCCTCTAGAGCATTGCCCAGAACTGCCTGTAACTTTTCAGAATCATGACAATGATAATGACAATGCTAAATAATGATAATTTGAGCAATATCTTAACCTAGACATGCCTAATGTAAGATAGACATTACTTCAAATAGAGAGTAAACATATAATCTACAGGTCATGAATACATCTCTGATCATAAACTTTTGAACTTCATCTGAGAATCACCAAGAAGGCTCTATGCCCTCTTTAGCTAGTTGCAACAACACTTGCTAGCCCATACGTTCATCATCCATCCAGTAACTTATCAAATCATGAACAAGAGCCATATCTAGAGAACATCATATAACCAGGTATATAACCAACATATACCCATAATAGAAACGATGACAAGTCATCCATAATATCAACATAATAACCAGTATAAGTGCTCATATATCACAATAGGAAAATATTTGGTATTAACATATGAAAATTCCAACCAAGTCAGGACTTCCACGTACCACCTGACCATAAATTGAGCTGAACCAAATCTCTCTTTCAACCAATCACCCCTACGCAATATTCCAAGAATGAATGTGGGATATTAAGGGTTAAACCAAAATAAAACCAACGAGGGCTTCCAGAGGCCAAACCACCTCAACCCTCAAGCACAGTGATCTCACCTATGTGGTCCAAAAATCACTAGCATCAACCATATTGGTCTCTACCCAAGTTTTCCATGGCTCCAGGAACCAGTAACTCAACCCACAGCCTCTAGGTAACATAAGCTATTACAGGGCTCCAAAGATCTCCCATCTCAACCCACAACCTCGAGGGAATCCAAGTTGTTTCAGGTCTCTAGAGAATTTGTCCAAACCATAGCCATAAAAAACCTAAGAACCAATCAGAAAACCAAACAGGGAACCCACATCATGGTTATCTAGGAAATGGCAAGGCAAGGTTAAAACCAATGTCAATCCAATAAAATCTCCATGTCAATGACAACACATAACTAAGGAACCACATGCATATACCATGCATCCAAAAAATGAACAAGGAGATCACACATGCAACATGTTACCTGCAAAATAAGCTTATTTTAGTTGTTGATCCAACTGTCTCTGTTATGAAACCAGCTCAAGAAAAGATAGAAAAGGGAGATCAACGCCTTAGAATTCAGCCTCTTCGAGGGGGCAACCTCCTTTACATTACATAAATGAACAATTCTTGGATGATACAAATGAAAAGAACTCCTCTCTATATATAGGAGTCTAAGGGACCATAACATAATCAGAGCCTACATAACAATAATAATGCAAGGGCACAATAATAATAATAGTGGGCTTCTATGGGGCACAATAGTAACAATATGGGCACTACATGGTACATCAATATAATAAGTGGGTTGTACTAATAACAATAAGGGTTTACACTAGTAGTATAGGGCCGTAACATGCTCATCTCCTTCAAAAAGTGTTGTCCTCAACTCTTGAGTAGTTCTTGATGCTTCTGTATAAAATTCTTGTCCTCCCATGTGGAATTTTCGGTGGGTAATTTCTTCCACTCGATTAGATGCTCTGAAATTGATCGATTTCTTAGCTGTCAGGTTCTTATTTCTATGACTTCTCCAGGTTCCAATTGATTTTCCTTCCTCTTCAATTTCTGGCAATATTGTTTGAATTGGGATCTTTTGCAACTTTTGAATAAGTGGCCATTATTCTTTGTCCTTATTCCATTCATCCCGTGCTTCGTTTATCCAATCTGGTTGGATAATAGAAATAGCACAAAATAATGCTTCCACATCCTCATCCTTGAAG
>APFE030649665.1:57606-67783 GCA_000404065.3 Pinus taeda | reverse complement strand
AGGCCCCTATACTACTAGTGTAACCCCTTATTGTTATTAATACAACCCCCTTATTATATTGTTGTGCCCATGTAGTCCCCATATTGTTGTTATTGTGCCCCATAGAAACCCACTATTGTTATTATTGTGCCCTTACATTATTATTGTTATGTCGACTCTAAGTATATTATGACCCCTTAAACTCCTATATATAGAAAGGAGATCTTGTCATTTGTATCATCCAATAATTGTTCTTTTGTGTAATGTAAAGGAGGTTTCCCCTCTAAGAGGCTGAATTCTGAGGCGTTCAACTATCTTTTCTATCTTTTTGTGAGCTGGTTTCATAACAGAATGGGTCTAATCCACCCCAATGTTCCTCTTGTACAAATTCTTAGGTAGAGAATAGATTTGGGGTTATGATCATTCGTTTTGTAATAGACTTGGGATGTTAGTTGATTAGGAGGTTTATTGTGGCAACAAGCTTGTAGTTGCCCTCTTGTAAATAGACTTGATTTTCCTTCAATGAATGTTACTTAGTTCTTGAGATTTTCCACTTTACTTCAAACTAATTTTATTGTGTTTTTCATCATTAGTTAGGTATGGAAGAGCCCCTCAATCTTGGGTAATGATCTACCTCTTTATTTTGCTAGTTTATGTTAATTAGATTTTCTTTATAGATTTTACATTATTTATATTTTAATGCCTTACCTTTAGTTTCAACACTTGATTTCTAGAAACTGAACGCCATAAGTAGAATCATTTATTCCTTTAAATCCATCATGTTATTGAATACATGAATACTACTTTATAGACTCAAAGATTGCATTTTGTGGTTGTGCCAATGTATTCAAGACAATGATTGGTATACAGTGTTTAGTTTCAATGTTTTTATTTGCATTTAGTATTTTCTTTCATGAACATGTTATTTAATAGGTAATTTTCTCAATAGTTGTCACAATAGATTAAGATATATTAGGGCTTTATTCTCACATAAAATTTGCTTGCATCTCTAAGTCTATGAATCTAGTTCAATAATTTAATGTTGGAAATATAAACATATATTTTTCCCAACAGTTACAGAGATGAGAATGCACTACGTCCTTCCTCATCTATGAGAGTAGATATGAGAGGTCACCCATAGCCCTCTACTCATCTCTTTAACTGTTATATACTTGAATCATCATTCTATTCTAAGGAAGTGGTAAATGAATGCAACGAATTATGGTGTTTGAAAGGTTCAAGGAAAAAGGGCAAAGTTCTTAAGAGGTTGGGGCCGCCTTCTCCTAGAAAAGTAGTGAATGGCACTCCAAATGACTTGGTTACTTTAACAACTTAAGTTGATTTTCAAATAAAAAATAACCTATAAATATCAACAATTAAAAATTACACTAAAAAATAAGGCTATGGACAACAATACAAATCCAAATACATAATGAAATTATCACATATCTCCTTCAATGTAACTAGGATATCTATGATATTCAAGCCAAATGAGATGAAACTAATAAAACTAGAATATATTTAAGCTAACAAAACCTTACCGATATCAAAATATGTTATATATAATCTAAGGATGCTTGATAAATATATAATGTGATAACTCATTTCTAAATAACACTTAAATTGCTAAGGACTAGAAACTAGTATAACTAGTTTGTCAATAGGTGTATATATTTCAACCTCAGGTGGAGAAAGGGTTGTCGACTTTTATTTTTAAATTTTAATGGATGGTGGGGATAAATTATAGAAGGAATATGCCAGGTATATCCTTCATCTTAGTCGACGATCGACGGCTAAGGCGCAAGAGAGCCTGAATCATCGAAAAATAATAATAATTTCCATTTTGTCATCAATGTTTTGCTTTACTTGCTTCCTACATCGCATGCCCAATGCCACTACATGTGTCCCTCACCACCTCCTTCCATTTTGACTTTGACAGTTGTGTTACAGGTTTTAATGTATGAATTGTCATTTTGGTTTAATCCTCATTTCTTCACTTGATAGATGATCATACTCTTTTAGAGTCCTTTGCAACCCTCCTCAATTTTATCAATAGGTGCAGGGGGTGGTGACTGGTCTGGATTGACTCCACTTTCTCTTTCCATTGGTAAGATGGTGCTTCAAATATTGTTTTATCATTGATATATCCCTAATCTATAATCTATTTCTCGATCACCTATGGCTACATTGCATGTCAGTTATCCCATCTTCACTCTTCTATTACATTGTGTGCTTATACAAGGGTTAGAAATGGGCTACCCTAGTGACCCTGATATATTTGTTAATGATGATCAATGCATTCGTTATATTCCTGGCATTACAACAACCCTGTATAAAATATCTAGCAGATATGGGTGCTCAAGTCAGGGTTTCGTAAGTCAGACAATGTCAATTCCGAGAAGCATTTTCGTTACGGTGCCAATCGTACATTTCCACCAAACCAATTGATAGTGTGTGTTTCTCCATGTTTTCTCCATTAGCATGATCAGAGGCAATGTGGATCACAATGTTGCCAAAAAGTAAAAATATCAACTATTTTCTATTCACTCTTTTATCTATATATATTTTAGGGTTTTATTTTTTTTATTTATTCAACTTGTAATTTGAGAACATGCAGTGTTGTATTACAGCCTATGCAGATCATTTGGAATTACTACCAACTGCTGATAATATTTTGGATTGGGCTCCAAAGACACAAGTTAGGGCTTGTCGAGGTCAAGCTATTGATCATAACTGCATAGCTACAAGAGTGAGAAAATGTTTAGGTCGCGGTAGCTTACATACTACATATAGCGTTGTAAACCATGAAATCATTGACAATGCAAAGGATTGTTTTTCTACACGGCCATCGACATCGTGGTGGTGGCGTACATGTGGCTTGTCTCTTACTATTTTTGGTATAGCAATGACCATTAGAGGACAACACCAAGCCTCCCAAGCAACAGGGCCTTTCGAAGATTGAACTCCAACAGCTAACCACCATTGAATGTCGTAAAGAAGAAGAAGAGCTCCCATCGGGTTAAGGCAAAGTTGAATGCATGGTGTGCCTAGAGACTTTTCAAACTGGAAATGGTGTTGCATGATCCTAGCATGCAAACATGCCTTGCAAGTGTAGTGCATGTACGTCTGTCTCTCCAGGCGCTCCATCTCCTATTTGTATGAGGAGCATCGCATCAACTTATAAAATATAAGTTATGTATCATCACAACTTTCATTACTTAAAATTTATCATGATAAATATATCACTAACTTAAAATCCATGCGTGGCTATGCCTAACCAAATATCGGTGCAATCATTGTAAGAAATCCTAATTTATTTAGTGAAATTATTTGTGTTTTTGTTATGTCTAACTTTATGACTACATGGAAAAGATTTATGCTTTCTCGATATATTTGTCTGTACCAGGGGACACAATATTTTCATGACGAATAGTGAATAGATATCATAATGAAGATGTTATGAAACCAGCTCACAAAAAGATAGAAAAGATAAATCAACAAATTCAAAATCAACCTCTTCAAAGGGAAACCTCCTTTACATTACACAAATGAACAATTCTTGGATGATACAAATGACAAAACCTCCTTTCTATATATAGAAGTCTAAGGGGTCACAATATAATCAAAGCCGACACAAAAATAATAATATAAGGGCACAACAATAACAATAGTGGGCTTCTATGGGGCACAATAAAAACAATATGGGGACAATAGGGGCACAATAATAACAATAAGGGTTGCAATGACAATAGTAATGGGGGAATCACTAGTATTATAGGGAACTAACATGCCCCTCTCCTTCAAAAAGGTGTTGCCCTCAACGCTTGAGTAGTTCTAGATGATTCTATATAAAATTATCATCCTCCCATGTGGAATCTTCAGTGGGTAAGTTCTTCCACTTGATGAGATACTCCGAAATTGATCGATTTCATAGTTGTCGAGTTCTTATTTATGTGAATTCTTCAGGTTCCAATATGATTTTTCCTTCCTCATCAAGTTCTAGAAATATTGTTTGAACTGGGAACTTGTCACCTATAACCTTCTTTAAGCATGAAACTTGGAAAACTGGGTGCACTCAGGAAGCTGCAGGAAGCTCCAAATTATGAACCATAGTACCAATCTTTTGAAACATCTTGTATGGACCATAATACTTTGGTGATAATTTATTATCCTTCTTAGCTTACTTGAGGGACATTTTTTTATATGGTTGTAGCCGTAGGAATACCCAGTCACCTACATCAAAACTTATTTCGTTGTGATGTTGATCTACCTATTGTTTCATTATATTCTACGCCAAAGTGAGGTTATCCTTTAAGAGTTGGAGAACTTGTTGTTGATGCTCAATGTGATATTCCACTACTTGAACCTTAGAATTTTCTTTTAAATATGATGTGATGGATGGTGGATGATATCCATAAAGTGCCATAAATGGGGTCATTTTTGTTGCAGTATGGAAGGAATTGTTATACCACCATTCAGTCAGAGGCAACCATTTCACCCATTGTGTGTGTTTATCCGAGACAAAAGCAACGAAGATATCCTTCCAAACATTTGTTCACTATCTCAGTTTTCCATTAGATTGAGGATGATTAAGATGAGCTATGAGCTAATTGAGTACCCAGACAAGAAATAATTTTGTCCAAAAATTTCTAGTGAAAATGGGATCTTTGTCGCTTACAATAATCTTTGGGTTTCCATGTAGCTTTTGAATTGTTTCTATAAATGCAGTAGAAATTGTATTGGCTTTAAATGGATGAGATAATGAAAAAAAAGTGTGCATAGTTGGTAAGTCTGTAAACTACCACCATGATGACATTCTTTCCTTCGGACTTGGGTAAACCTGTGATAAAATCCATTGAAACCTCCTCCCAACGTTGGCTTGGAATGGATAAAGGTTGTAATAGACCTACGATCTTAATTGTTTCAAATTTATTTTGTTGGCAAACCAAACATTCCACCACAAACTTTTGAATATCCACTTTAAGGCCATCCCAAAAAATTTCCTTCTTAACCCTGTGGTGAGTATTTAAAAATCTTGAGTGCCCTCCTAAGGGAGAAGTGTGCAATTCCATAAGAATATTTTGTTTGAGTTGGGAATTCTTACCTAGGTATAATCGATATTTGTACCATAACGAATCATTTTTCCAGCTAAATGTATGAGATGTACTGGGACCTTGTTGTAACTTTTGAATGATTGCCCACACTTCTTCGTCATTCTTCCATTCATCCCTTGCTTCATTCATCCAATTTGGTTGGATAATAAAAATTGCGCAAAGCAATGCTTCCACATCCTCATCCTTTCTTGAGAGTGCATCTACCACAACATTTTTCTTCCCTTTTTTGTAGATGATTTCAAATTCATAACCTAACATATTTGTGACCCATTTTTTCTGCTCTTCTGAAGATAATCTTTGTTCTAAAAATTATTTAAGACTATCATGATCCTTTTTTACCTTGAAATGTCTTCCCATTATGTAGGGTCGCCATTTCTTAAGTGCATGTAGTATTTCCAACATTTCCTTCTCATAAATAGCTTTTTGTAAATACTTTCCTTTGATTGGACGAATTTCAAAAGCAATGGGTCTTTCTTCTTGCATTAAAATAGCACCAATTCCATTTCCTAAGGCATCACATTCCACAATAAAGGTTTTTGTGAATTCCGACGTAGCTAAGACCGATGCTTGGCACATTGCCTCTTTAAGTTGTTCAAAGGCCTTCATTGCTTTTGGATTCCATGAAAATGCATCTTTCTTCAATAATGTTGTTAGAGGTATTGTTATTCTCCCATAATTCTTAACAAAATGGCAATAATACCCTGTCAACCCAAGAAATCCTCATAGATGCTTTATGGATGTGGGGATTTTCCATTCCTTAATGGCTTTAATTTTGCTAGGGTCTACCTTAACACTTTCATGAGATACAATATGACCCACATATTGCACCTCTTGTACTCCAAAGAAACATTTGGAGCTTTTTTTTGTATATAATTGTTTCTCCTCCAATAATTTGATCACCCTATCAACATGTTGAACATGATCCTTCCAAGACTTGTTGTAAATTAATATATCATCAAAAAATACTAACACAAATTTTCTAAGGAAGGGTTTGAAACTGAAACAAATTAAACCTTGAAATGTAGAAGGTACATTCATAAGGCCAAAATGCATGACCAAAAATTCACAATGACCCTCATGAGTTCTAAATGTTATTTTCAGAATGTCTTCAGTCTTCATTCTGATTTGATGATATCCTGAACGAAGATCCGACTTGGTGAAGTAAATTGATCCATGCAATTCATCCAACAATTCATCAATGAAAGGAATGGGAAATTTATCTTTAATAGTGAGATTGTTGAGCTCCCTATAATTCGGACACATGTTCCATGACCCACCCTTCTTGTGCACCAATACTACTGGAGTAGAGAAAGAACTTTGACTAGGTTGAATTATAGCAGCCTCTAGCATTTCTGCAACCATGCGTTCAATTTCACTCTTTTGGGCATAGGGATATTTGAAAGGCCTGGAGGAACATTTCTTGGAATCAAATGAATAGCATGATTATGATCGTGAATAGGTGGGAGACCTTTGGGAGTCTCAAATACCCTGGAATGATTTTCCAATACTTTTTGGAGATCTGGAGAAATAGATTATTTCAATGTGGGAACCTCTAGCGAACATAATTGTGAAATTATGCCTTGTTGTTCTTTATTTAGAAGCTTTGTCATTCTGTTAGAGCTTATTATCTTTCCTAGTTTCCCTGTGATACCCCTTAATTCAACTTCCTTTCCTTCAGAAGAAAATTTCATGAAAAGTTCTTGAAAATTAAAAGCTATTGTAGCCATTGGACTCCTAGTACAACATCAACACAACCCATTGGAATGGAAAGCATTGAGCTATTCAATATATATTCTCCCATGAATAGCTTGATATTATGGCACTTTCCAAAACAATTTATGTTTCTTGCACTTGCAACCATCACTTGACACTTTGGTGCTGGATATAGGAAGCAATTCAATTCCTTGGCTATCTTACAATGAATAAAATTATGGGTACTTCCCGAATCAATCAACGCTATTACCTTTTTCTTCTTGATATGTCCTTCTATCTTGATAGTTTGAGGAGTGGTAATTCTAACCAATGCATTACAATATATGGGCGGATTCATTTCTTCTTTCTCTAGGGTTTGTTCCTAGTGTATATCCTCTTCTTTTGACGTTTCTTTTTCCTTTTCTTCCTCCTCTTCACAATCTACGTAAAATAATTTCTTCTCGGCACGTGTATGACCTTTAGTGTATTTTTTTATCACAACTGTAACAAAGACCTTTTTCTCTTTTTTCTTCCAATTGCTGTGGTGTCAACCTTGTAGGTTGTGGAAGGCTAGGAGCAACAACACTTCCATCTTTATAGTTGTGAGTGGTAGGCTTCCTTGTTGCCATAATTTTTCTTTCCATTTTTCTTGCCAACCTGAATGTCTTCTCCAATGAATTAGTTTCCCAAAATCGAACCTCAAGTCGGATGTTATCCTTTAAAGTCCCTATGAACACATCAATCCTATTTTCCTCTGGAATATTGTTTACCCTTATATTCAATTTTTGGAAGTCCCCAATGTACTCCATCATTGAACCCTTTTGTTTGAGATTTATCAGTTGGCTAAAAAAGTGTTTCTTTTTGTACCCTCATAATGTGTTATGATTTCTTCTGTAAAAATTTCCCAAGTGACAATTTGTTTACGAGAGTAAAGCGGTCAATACCATACAAACTGATTTGGTTCCAAATATAAAGTCGCAATGTGTACCTTTTGTGTGTTTTTCACATTATGGAGATCAGAATATTTCTTCATCTGTAGTATCCATGTTATAGATCCTTGCCATAAACTTCCTCATATCGATATTTGGAACATGGTGGGTCTTCAATCCAATGTTAGAGTCTATGAAATCATGATTAACATTTATTTTTTTCTCATCATGAGTTTTCTCTACAAACTTTTCGCCATTAGAAAGCCTTTCTTGTAGAAACTTTGTCAAACATTTCTTCAAACCTTCCACCTCTTTATTCAAATATTTAATGTTGTCATTCTTTGAATCATGATTAACATTTATTTTTTTCTCATTCTGAGTTTGCTCTACTACCTTTTCGCCATTAGGAATCCTTTCTTGTAGCAACTTTGGCAAACCTTCCATGTCCTTCTTCCAATCTTCAATGTTGTCTTTAATATCATCCATCCTAGCTTCCACACCTTTCTTTAAACCATTGATCTTATCTTTCATGACTTTATTTAAAACATCCATCTTAGCTTTTGTTACTTTTTGCGAGAGTGAAATTTGTTGTACTTGGTCTCGTAATTTTGATATATCATGTTGTATGTCTTCCTCTTCTTCATGATTTATGCTAAAGCTTTCAGGTTGGTTACTAAGTGTTTACATTTTCTTTCTTTGGGGCATCAATTAATGATAATTATTCTTCGCTATGCCATTTGAATTCCTTCAAATCAATTTTTCAAACCAAACTTATGCAAAAATAAAAAATAAAAAAATAAAAAAATAAAAACTACACACCTTTTTTTACTTTGTAGGATCTCTATATTGAATCTTATGTATCTCTAAAATTACGGATCTCCAAGGTCTGAAATTGCTAATTGTCGTAGCCCTGTGAGTCCTCTTTCCAGCACCACCAGTTGGATCTAAATTATATTCTCCAAGAAAGCGTTATGCCCAATCTCCCAAGATGACCTGGTTATACACATTTTTAGTAGAGTGAACTTGTACGAGGTGCCACATGTCACAGTTTCAACCTTTGGACCTGAAAGAGATGCATAGAAAACTACATTTTGTCCTATTTTTGTAACTTCTTTCGAAATTTCAATATGATACTCAAAGAGAAAGTTATGACGATTTTCCCAAGGTCACTTGCTTGGGATGTAATTCGGGAGCCTGCAAAAACCCTCACTTCCTTGAATCATATCTTCGAAAATATAGAGAGACAAGATCTGGAATTCGGACTCGAGGATTATCGCGATTTCAACTCAAATAGTTTTTTTTTAGTTTCTAAAATGTCGCAGAAAAAAAGTTATAGCGAAAATTCCATGATGACCTGTTTTGGAGCAGCGAAACTCTAGAATCCAAACCTCCGATACCAATGTTATGAAACCAGCTTACAAAAAGATAGAAAAGATAGATCAATGACTTCAAAATTAGCCTCTTCGATGGGTAAACCTCCTTTACATTACAAAAATAAACAATTCTTGGATGATACAAATGACAAAACCTCCTTTGTATATATAAGAGTCTAAGGGGTCACAATATAATCAAAGTAGACATAACAAAAATAATATAACGGCACAATAATAACAATAGTGAACTTCTATGGACCACAATAATAACAATATGGAGACAATAGGAGCACAATAATAACAATAAGGGCTAAAATGACAATAGTAATGGGTAAATCACTAGTAATATAGGGACCTAACAGAAGAGTCAATCACATGCGTTGGAATTTAAGAATTAAATGACATGTTAAATTTAATATTAATAGTCTTGGTAATTTTAATGAAAACTACTGATATTTTGTGAAAAAAAAAATTAATTTAAGATATATATATATTATATATATTATATATCTAATCTAACACATTGATCACATTTGAGTGTTTCTCCAACACAATCTTAATGTCTACTTTTATTATTTTAGCGATAAATTTGCCTCCAAAAAAATAACCATGTTATATTTAAAGTAAAAATTACCCATTACATGGGACAAGAAAAATTTTCATTATGGTAGCTAATAACATTGGTAAAAAAAAATAGACAATTAGTCGATTGCTGGCTAGGGTTTCTACTATCGGCCCTCTCTGCGCATTCTGAGTTGTGCTTGGGTTTCCACTGTGTGGTTGCCCCTGCGGCAGCTGGCCTCAAGTCTGATCCTATGGAGACGCAGGGTCCTCCTAAGGATCCACCTTCTACTCCTGCCATTGACGCTTTCAACCAGCTTCTTGCCAGTTTGCCTCAGAAGAAAAGAAGCGAAGTAACAAAATTCATTAAGAAGCTCGACGAAATTCCTGAGATCCCTTTGCCTCCAGAGACCCCCATTCAAGTAGCTTTATCTCTAGCTGATCGTAGTCTCATTGGCCAATTCACGGGGCTTTGGCCTTCTCCTAAAACTACTGAGCAATGGGTCAACAGTAACTGGGCTCCTCTCAT
>APFE030649665.1:0-22695 GCA_000404065.3 Pinus taeda | reverse complement strand
AAATAGATGACTATCATTATGGTTCCATTCTCGTTGTACTTGTAATGGTTGATGTTGAATTATATCCTTCCTGACTGATGTATAATTTCATATATTAGATTTCACGGTTGTGTTTGTGTTTGTTCTCTTTGTGTGCAGGTGTCCATTCACGTGGATAGTGGAGGATCGTGATCGGCCAAGGCAAAGGAACGCGAGCGCCATCTCTTCTACGAACTAAAGCGTTGGATATCAAGTAGGTCTTCATCACCTACTCTTTATTTTCAACTAGGAACTTGCGTGATAGCATTGTTTGATTGTTGCTAGACCCGTTCTGGGCTAGTAGGGATCGCCTCTATCCGTAGAGGGGATTTACCTCTCCAACAGGGGCTTCTAAATTCTTGGGGAAATTTTTGGAAGTAGGGAGGGATGTTAGGAAGCAGGGGAAAGTGGAATCTCAGAGATTGAGTGAGGGGAAGGGGTCCAAAAAGTGCAAAACACAGGCCCAACCTAGAAAATTGCCAGGTTGTAGCTAGAAACTAGGGTTTGTGCGAAAATGAGGAATTTGTGGAATCTCAGTGATGGGAAGCATTGGGTAAGGTACTTTAAGGATAGGGGAAGGTGTATGAGCATCAGGAAACAAGTTTTGCCAATGATTTGACCGTCCAAGAGAATTTCCTTCAAAACCCTAGGAGAGGGAAATGACCTTACCTGGGCACAACTAAAGCATGAACAAGGTGTAAAATGACTCATTAGACACTGAGATGATAATGAAAACCATATGAATGATGATAGACTCAGGTTAATAGTGACATAGATTGGCATTTGGACAACTTTGAAAAGAGTGAGAGAAAACCCTAGACCTAATGCCTAGTGACCAAATTTTGCTTGAAGACTCACTAAAATGACAAAATTTGACCTTGACACTTCAAAATCACTTTGTAAGAGCATATTTGATCACTGGAGGAAGGCTGGAAAGACTGACACTAACACCACCATCAGTTGTTTCTCAAAACATCTTGTCACACCCTGAACTCAATGAAGAATCCATCTCCATAAGTATAATCCATGCTCAAGTCCATGAAATAGTCCTCATCTCATCTGCAACATGTTGTCCATGATGTTTGGTGTCAATGTGCTCCATGAAATCAACCTCATCTATCCCAACATCATTCATATGTGTGCCTCCTCAATATGAAGAGACCATCTCATCAATCTCCAACTCTCGGTGTGCCACATCCAAGTCCATGAAGCAACCTCCATCATATCTGCAATGTGTCACCTCTCAAGTCTGCCATAGAAACAAGTATACACCCGTCTCATCTATCCATGTGCTGCCCATGATCATAGATCAATCAGCTCCCATGTGTAAAAAGGTGGTTAAGTCTCGGCTCAACCCATGCCCAGGTGTTGCCACCAAGGCATCATCATCAGCATAACTCCATCACTCCAAAGTGTCTCATATCGATCCTCTACATCAAATCACTCTTTCAAGCCATCCCCATGCATGTACTTGAAAGTATTCACCCCATCCTGCATCAAAGTCTCTGACCTCAGCTCCTCAATGCATCATATCCTCTAAGTCCACTATATATGAAGTCCCCAAAAGTCACAACAACCTCATGTCATCATGAGCTCCATGAGTCAACTCCAACCAACATCTCAGCAAGCATACAAGTCTCAACCCAAAGGTCTTTGCAAGATGCCTCAGCTCTCCATGTAGTAAGAATGCCCCATAGCCTGCTCACAACTCCATCCAAGTTCATGGCCTTGTTGTAGATAAGTGCACAACCTCTCCATTGGCTCATACATAAAACATCTCCATGTCACACCAGCAAATCCCTGCTTTGGCACTCCTCATTGGATGCCCATAAGTGACACCTCTACAAGTGCTCCCACATAATGTCTCTGCATAAGACTGCCATGCTCCATGTCTCCAACCTGATGTCCATGACTAAGTTGCCATGTAGTCCAACCAAGTAGACCCATCACAACAATCGATCATCCTCACCCAAGTCTGCAATCTTCGGTCTAGTGAACTCGGTCACCCAACCATATCATCATCACATGAGTCTCTCCATTAATAGCTCCCCACTAAAGGTTCCACCAAGACTTGCTCTTGTGTCTCGGCCATGAGAAGTCCACCCAAGAGTGTGCCCTCCAATCTGTCCATGAGTCATGTCGGGCACTTAGCCAATGTGACTAAAGCATGACCCATTCATCCGCAACGATCATCATGTTCCTCCCTTGTCACGGGCCTTTGTACCTTCCACCATAAGGTCACAAACAACCCCAACAAGTTCTGCAACAATCAACAATCCTTGCTTCTCCATACAAGGTCTCATCATAGACATCCATGGTAAGATGCTCCCTAGCATCGGCAAATTGCTTTTGCCCTTCCCTGCATACGGTCCATCTACCAAATGCTCAAGTGAAACACAAGTATCAATAGTACTTACATCATCATCATGAGGTTCCTCCATGGGAGTGTCCTCACCCGTCCATGTCTGCAAACTACACGATCCTGGTCCAACTTGATCAATCACAAAAACATCCTCCATCGTGGCCATGTCTACAACATCTTCAACTATCACAACTTCCTCTTCCTTGTCAGCACAATCTACAACTTCATCTTGCTCCATTGTCCATCCAAGTTGAAGAAGTTCGTCTTCAACATTCTTTTCCAAGACTGCAAGCTTCTCTTGAATCCGGGGATTCTCCTTTTTCATCCGCTTCAACCTGTATAAGGTAAGCAAGAGCTTCCCTTCACATTCTTTCAAACCTGCCATGCCTTGTCGCACGTCTTCCCCAGTTCGCACTTCGTTTGGTCCACAGACACCCAAACCGTGTATACCTGCCCACACGCAGTCCCACTTGCCAACCCTTGGAAAACGCCCAAATCGTTTGAAACAGCACGTAGTACCACTTGCCCAACTTTACGACCTCAGGTTCCAACCTTCACCATTCACCAGCTTCACCAAGTTTCCTGCAACCATGAACTGACCCTTGTTCCACTTGTATGTGAAACTAGCTTCCTTCACCTACAAGTACCTGCTTCCACTGTCACTTCTTCACGAGCAACCTTGCTCACCAGCTCCAACCTGGCTCTGATACCAACTGTCACGCCCCCAAGCCTACGGTAGTCTTTCAACCGTGCCGGCAAGGTGCGGCACCACCGAACACTTTTTTTTTAACAATACTCGTGCACATGGACTACACCTATCCACCTACTCCTACTTAGTTTGTGATTCTCAACCAAGTATTATTATGTTATCCTTTATAGCAATGAACACCCATACACATTCATTATCAATAGCATTATACAAGAGAAATGCACAACAGTATAAAGGGAGGGGCAACTCCCTGCAATATGAGTCTGTCCGATATCAATATATTATACAATCTTCATTTTTACAATGCACAAGTTAAATCTTGGGAAACCCCAAATTTACACTTAGCCAAATATACAACTTCGGCAAACTCGGTTGCCCAGCTCGTCGGCACCTCTGCACGGTCGCCGCACGACTAACCAATCCTTTGTTCACCTCGTCGCAACGTCGTGTCATTTGCCCAACTCGGGCGCACCTCCAAGTCGCCACACATGGGCGCCTCCAACCGAGACACACCTCCGTCCACAATCTCAACACGCCAACAAGTCTTCGTGCACACTTGCACGATGGGCGGGCGCTCACCCGAGTCGCCAAGACACCCACGCCAAGTCGTCGCATAAATCGGGCGCCACACATTCACTGTGCACGCCTCACCCAACCATCGGGCGCACCTTCGCCCACACCTTCGCCCAACACCAAGTTCAACGCTTCTTTGTGCACGACTGCCCAAGAACGGGCGCATGAGATCTGCGCCCTCACCTCCTTGAATCTGCACACAAGACTGTGCCTCTACTCCATGTAGCGAAGATGTATGATCGAATGTGATGATGGAAATTCTCCATTGTATCCATAATATATATGCATCGCAAGTGTGGGTGGGGCTTGCCGAGTCGACCACCCTACCATCGTTCACACACCCCTTGGAACACCCAACCATGTGTCGGCCCTCCTCCACATCACATTACGCCCAACCAAGGGTATAAACCTCCAACGCTCCCTCCTCATATACGCATTTCATCCAAGGAATGTCACATAACTTTGTCACAAATTGTCGCATAACCGCAGCTCGCCCGTGCGCGCACCCAGGTCGTCCGGTGCCCAACCGCGTCGCACATCGGGTAGTAACGCACGACGTTACAGTATGCATGGTGCCAACGTATGAGGGTTTAAACGACTACTTATTATTATTTTTTAACTTCAAATAATTATAAATGGAATTCATTTAACTTCAAATTAAATTCGAAGCAAATAATATTGACAAACAGAATATAATATCTTAATTTGTAACAATATGGAACCACATTTTAATCGGTGATAATATTTTGAATAGATTTTAACTTTACCAAATAATGGATAAATAATTAATGATGCATTAGCTTTCGTGTGCCATTTTTTAATTATTTTTTTAATAGTTTTGAGTGGTCCATAATACTTGAATAGATTCTAACTTTGTTAAAAATGGATAAATAATTAATGATGCATTCACCTTTTTTAAATTAGGTTTGAGTTGTAATACTTTCTAATGTCGTTTACTTTTTGGGTGATATAATGGTCACTTTGAGATATAAATACGTGGATATTAATTATAAGTTTTTAAATGTAGGTTAGTTTCAAAGAAATAAAGATTATTATTAATTATAATATTTTAGAATTTGGGTTTTTGTAGTTTATATTTTAATCATTGAGTTTTCTTAATTTTTTTTTTTTAAGTGAAAATCATATAGAAGATGAGAAATGGATTAAGAGATCATTATATTGTTGAGCTTTGCGTGGTGAGCCTTTTCAATTGGTAAAAACTCGAGATATATTTGAATGGACGCTGGAGAGGGCCCCCTTCCTCCCCTCTCTCTTTTGATCGATGCCTTCAAATGTCTAGTAGCCTCCTGTAACAAGAGGAAAGCAAACCCGAATCAGCAGAAGTTTGTAAAGAAAGTTGAATCCATCCCATCTATTGCACTGCCTGCGGAACACCCGTGTTGCACTACCTAGTAGAATGCGGGCTCATTGGTCAATTTACGGGCCTCTGGCCCTCTCCCAAAGCTATTGATGGATGGGTCTAGATAAACTAGAGGCCCCTTGTCTCTGAAGGAACCCGAAATCATCTGGTAGGCAGAGGCTATTATGTTTTTGTCTTTGATTCAACAGAAGATCGAGACCTTATTTTCTGAAACGATCCATATTTCATGGGCCCCCAAGGGCTCTATCTGAATAAATGGACGCCAGACTTTGATCCTTCTCAGGATATTCCTTCAGTCGTTCCTGTCTGGGAACTTGATTATGAACAGCTCCCCTTCAAGTGCCGACACTATCACGGCTATGATCATTTCGCTCAAAACTGCAAGAAGAAAACTGAGGAAGAACCTGAAAAAGAGAAGGGTGAACAGTGGACATAAGCCCGAAAAGCAAGCACATCCGAGCACACTAATAGAGTGAAAGGGAAAGGAGGGAATGCAAAGACCGAAGGACCCTCTTCTGGGAAGAGACTACCCGAAGTTCAAGCCACAACAAATGCCAACATCTCAACAAATTATTATTTTTTTTCTAAACCCTCCAGAAGATCAAAACCAACCAGAACTTGAAGAGGGAGAGGTGTAGCAGTATATGGAACGGATAGCAGACGCAAAAATAAACTCAGGATCTCAGGAAAAAACTGGAGTAACCACCTCAGAAATCCCTCGTGTAGTCGCAACCCCCCAAGAAAACCAGGGCTCTCCAGCAAGCACCATGTCCCCACTCTCTTATGCAGAAATGACCAAAAAGAAAAAGCTGATAGACAGCCCTGGTTCTTCCGAAGAAGACTCTTTTGAGCGATCCACCAAAAAGGTGGGAAGGAAGTCTCGTAAGGAGATATAGAAGAAGAGGCAGAGAGATTAAAGATGCAGGGCAGTTAGTCCATAATTGAAATTTCATTACGCAAAAACACAAGGGCCCGACCCACAAAGGGAGGGCCTACTCCGTAAATAATGCAAACTGTCTCTTGTAATTGCAGGGGTTTGGGGAACCCATTGAAATCTGAAGCAATAAAATATCTATCAAGAATGGAACCCTCAGATATCCTCCTGCTCCAAGAGACAAAGATAGAAGAGGATGTTCTTCTATCCTTAAGTCGAACCAAGTCGAAAAAGAACTCAGGAAAAGCGGTCAACCCCCGAGGCACTTCAGGGGTCTTGCAACCTTATGGTCAGAGGATATGTTTCAGCTGAAAATCTCCTTCACAACCCAACATTGGATATACACAGAACTTCTACATCTCCCAAGTAATATTTCTTTGGCTCTCTTCAATCTTTATGTCCCTGTTAATTTCCTGGAAAATAAGGATTGCTGGAATTCTCTCTCAGACTTCCTAGAAATCTACACTCCCCCAAGCATCATACTGGTGGGGGATCTTAACATCACTTTAGATCCGAAATAGAAAAAAGGTGGAGTATGGGGTAAAGATCCCTTCTGTGTCTCGGTGGAGTCTCTAATTCTTGCTTGGGACCTCCTTGACCTCAAACCTAAGAAAGGTAATTATACCTAGACCAACAACAGAGTTGGTAATGCTAACATTGTTGCTCGTCTAGACCGGTTTCTAGTTCAAATTTCTTTGATGGAGGGGAAACTTTTAATCTCTTCAAAAATACTACCTAAGATAACATCTGACCATAACCCCATCTCACTATTGCTAGAAAAAGAGGAAGACTTAGGCCCTATTCCCTTTAGATTCAGTCCTCTTTGGGTAGCGAGAGAGGGATTTATGGACATAGTGGCTCAAGCTTGGTCGCAACCAGTTGAAGGATCCCCCAGCTTTGTGTGGGAGCAAAAACTTAAATACCCTAAGTATGCCTTAAAAACCTAGGCAAAAAAAAACCCTCTCCACTCCAACGAGCAATAGGCAAAAGATTATGCAGGCTTTAGCCGAGATTCAGTTAAGCATGGAAGAAACTGAAACCACCAAAGCTCAGCTGCTCATCAAACTAAACGCCCAGTTCAACTCTTTTCTCTCCTTTCGCCATGAAAAGGAGTATTGGCGCCTCAATTCTTGTAGCCTCTGGCTGCAAGCTGGAGATAGAAACACATCATTTTTTCATAGACAATGCAGAGCTCGTCTCTCTCGGAGTCACATCTCAGAAATATCCATGAGGGAGGGGGAAGTCATCAAAGGACAACCTCTTATAAAACAGGCCGCCACATCTCATTTTCAGCAACTGTTTCAGGAGGATGGTTCTTCCGATGAAGACCTAGCTGCTGACTTTTTGTCAAACATCTCTTCACTTGTCATTACAAATTTAAACGTTGGGTTATTGAAGCCTTTTACTGAAAAAGAGATAGTGGAAGTCATATGGTCAATGCAGTCGGATAAAGTCCCCGGGATGGATGGCTTCACCATCCATTTTTACAGAGCTTGTTGGAATGTAATAAAACTCATTCTCCTCCGAATGATACAAGCCTTCCAAAAGAAAGCCAAAGTGGGAGGGTGCACCAGTTCCATCTTCCTTACTCTAATCCCAAAAGAAGTTAACCTAGAGACTTTCGACAGGTTCTGGCCTATCTCACTCTGAAATGCCTCATACAAGATCCTCGCCAAACTCTTAGCCAATAGACTCAAGCCTCTGTTAGGGAATCTAATCTCCCCTCTTCAAGGCAGTTTTGTCAAAGGAAGGCACCTCACAGACAATGTGATCCAAGTGCAAGAAGCCCTCCACTCTAGCCACATTCAGAAGGAAAAATGCATGCTCATCAAGTTGGATATGTCAAATGCTTTTGACCGGGTTAAACTCTCATTCCTCTATAAAATCCTTCTCTCCTTTGGTTTTAGTGCTAAGTTTTTCAACTTGATAAAAGCCTGCACACTTAGACCTTGGATAGCGCCCCTAGTCAATGGCAGACCTACTGACTTCTTCCAAGCTACAAGAGGGCTCCGCCAAGGGTGCCCATTGTCACCGTTTCTTTATATCATGTTCGCAGAATCCCTAAGTAAAAAGCTAACAGTGGAAATGGAGGTAGGCTCTATCCCAGGCGTTACGGCAGCAAGAGGTGTGGATCCTATAAATCATGCCCTCTTTGCAGATGACTCTCTCCTCTTAGGAGGGTCCTCGATTAAGATATCAAGGGATTTCAAAGAAATTCTTCAACACTTCTACTTAATTACAAGAGCATTGATCAACAAAATAAAAAGTGTTGTCTACGGTTGGAATGTAGATTATCCAACTATCCTTCAAATCGCTTGCTCATTGGGATTCCCTAGGTATGAAAATTGGGAAAATATCAAATACCTAGGCCTTCCCTTAACCTTGGGACCAAGCCCTCCCTCCCTCTGGATCGAAGTAATTAGCAAGATAAAAGCAAAAATAGCATATTGGGGAGGCCAATGGCTAACAAAGGTTGGGAAGCTGGTTTTGATAAAGACAGTCCTCTCCACCCTCCCCATCTTCCAGTATTCCCTCTTGCTAGTACCCAAGTCTATCACGGAACATATCTCCAAGCTCCTTCAGGATTTTCTATGGAATGGGGGTAAGGGCAACCAGAGCAAGTTACATCTAGTAAGATGGGATATTCTTAAAAGACCACTCCAGGAAGGTGGGTTACAGATTCGAGATCTAGGCCTGGAAAATCTGGGTCTTGGTGGAAAAAGCATATGGTAGTTGTATGCGGACAAAAAACATCCAGTCAGCAAGATCCTCTAGATGAAATACCTAAAGGGAGGCTCCTTGAGAAACCTTAAAACATCATCTACTCCAACAGGAACAGCAATTTGGAATTTAAGCAGAAGAAGCATCGATCACTTACAGCAGCATTTATACATAATACCGGGCAATGGAAATATAACCTTACTGTGGGAGGATACTATTCATGGGAATGCCTCTCTAGCCTCCCTAAATTCCTGCAACGATCTAAAGATCTGGCTAGTGAACAAAGGTCTCCTCTTGCTTGCAAACATTTTCTCTTGGGACAGCAAAGGGAATTGGGCAGGATGGACTTTTCCAGGCATCCTAAAACCTCTTCACGCTAAAAAAAAAATTGTGTACAGCTCTCTCTCACCTTGCCCCAGTCCACCACTCATCCAAGGATAAATGGGGGTGGGGAAGAACAAGAATTTACACAGCAGCTCAAGGTTTCTCCTCTTTACAGTCTACACATGCCCTTTCACTAACACCGAAGCTCTGGAAATCAGTTTGGTCCCCCTTTAGCCTACCAAAGGTGAATTTCTTCACATGGTTACTCATGCATAGAAAGGCACTAATAGGTGAAAAATCTGAACAAAAGAGGGTTCCACGGCCCCTTTAGATGTTGCTTATGAAATTCTGTTGCTGAAACCTCTGATCACTTACTAGTTGGTTGCGATTTCACATAAACAATCTAGAATTTGGTCCTTCACGGTCTTAGTGCTCCCTCCCCATCCCAGATATATGTCATTTCTCTTTACATCTCCTAGGCAGACCAAAATCCTGAGAAAAAATCTAAAAACGCAGTCCGGAACAACAACTAGCAAGCTATTCCAAAATGCCTTTAGTGGAAAGTGTGGTTGGCTAGAAACGACTACATTTTCAACAACAGGCTCCCGAATTCAGTGGTAGTGGCAGCCAAAGTGAAAGCCTTCTTGTTGGAAATTGCAGATAAATTAGCTCTTGCCTCCTCTTTACCTTCAGAAGCTTCTGCGTGGCTGGGATCTTGCTCGACATGAGAGAGGAAAGATTCAATCAGCAAACCGTTGAATGCTCCTTCTTGGCGCTTGCGACTCACTGAAGGTGACTTTCTCACGTGGTGGCAGGGGACCTCAAAAGCCATGATCTTCTTTGATGGAGCGTCCAAGGGGAACCCAGGAATGCAAGTGCAGGAAGTTTGATTCTTTCCCCGGATAGATCAAGTGAAACCGACTTCAGTTGGGGCCTAGGCACTAGCTCAAACAATCAAGCAGAGAGTTACAGTCTCTAAAAAGCTTGTCAGATTGCGAAGGAGCTAGGTTATAAAATAATTCAAATTTTCAAAGACTCGGAGCTTCTGATTAAACTTTTAAACTCCACAAATCATTTTTGTAATCCTACATTAAACAAAACCCTACAGCGAATCTGAAACACTTTGAAAGATTTTGACAGAGTTGACTCTTACCACATTCTGTGGGATTTAAACAAGCAAGCAGACTCGCTGGCAAATAAAGGCTATCTGCTGCCTCAAGGAAACCTTAGTCTCAATGGAGGACCCTGCTCGCTCAATCCTCTACCTTAACTAAGCTATAGTAAGCAGATTTTCATTCATTGACCTCAATACTTAGATTGAGCGTTGTACTTGGAATTTTGAAAGTGACACTCAGGAACACCAAGCAGTAAGCAGAAGGAACAGCACAACAACAGAAGGAACAACAAGCAGAAGAAACAGCACAACAACAGAAGGAATAACAAGCAAAAGGAACAATCGCAGCCAACAGAAGGAACAACACAACAACAAAAGGAACAATCGCAGCCAATAGAAGGAACAACACAACAACATAAGGAACAACAACTAGAAGGAACAACCGCAGCCAAAAGAAGGAACAACAAGCAGAAGGAACAGCACAACAACAGAAGGAACAGCACAACAACAAAAGGAGCAGCAAGCAGAAGGAACAATCGTAACCAACAGAAGGAACAACACAACAACAAAAGGAACAGCAAGCAAAAGGAACATCACAACGACAAAAGGAACAGTAAGCAGAAGGAACAGCAAGCAACCCAAGGGGAAAAGTAAGGAAGCAAATCAAATGGAATTCAAGACAAGAAGAATCAACCCTCTTAGGAGTAGTCAGTCTACAAACCATGAAAAAATACCAGAGAATCAATGGTATGTAAATTTGCTTTACTAGTGGGACAATATGTTAGACAGTATTCAAGAATAGCTACAGAAATCTATGAATTTTTTAATATAAGCACAGGAGAAGGGACTGTGTTCCCAGCACATTCTCATGGCTTAGTTTCCACTTATGCTACAGTTGATTGTAATAGGAGCTTTCTCCATCACAACTTTTGGTAATATATCCACTATCAAATCTTGTTAAAAAAAAATATATATATAGAAGACTATTTTTCCGTTTCGAACTATCTAGTGTGGTTCATCATCAGGATAAGATGGAGATTCAGATCGTGGGATCATAATAAATAGACATATTAATGTAGAGACCATTAATATCTTAACAATTATAACAGCTAGTTTTGAAAATGAATTATAAAGGGGACTTGAGTCAAAATTCAAGATTTAGATCAAAAAATATAATATAATTTTAAATGTTAAAGGGAATGGGTCATATTTTAAGATATAGACAAAGTCAATATTATATTTATTTACTTATTTGTTTAATAATATTTTAGTTTATAAGGTTAATGACTAACCTTAAAATATAAGAAATTAGTTATTTCGTTTTAGTCTAATATTTAAGTCTAAAAATCATAATTAGATCAAGTCAAATACATTAAAATTCAATAATAATAAAAATAATAATAATATAAAGTTAAACATTTAAGGAGGTCAAGATCAAATAAATAAATACTAAAAAACTACATCAAATAAACTAAAAAAAAAAATAAAATATTGAGAAAAAGATCGAGCCAAAATTAATTAATAATATTTAAAATCTTTAAGGTTAATGAAATAGAATAAAATTTAAATAAAAATAAGACTAAAATAGTTAACCAATCTTATTCAAAAGATTAGGTCAAATATTCATAATTAGATCAAGAAAATATATTAAAAATAAATCAATGAAATTAAGTAAATTGGAGAATAAATTCAATCTATTGTAAGAATCAAAATAATAAAACAAGGTCAAACTCCTAAGAAAGTGAAGACCGATTAATAATTAGTAATAAAATTGGTAGGAAAATATATATATATATATATATATATAAACTAAGTAAATAATTAATAGTAAGGGTTAAAAAACGAAGCAGAAGACCAACTAAATAATTAAATAAAATAGAGTAAATAATGAAATGATTAAATTTAAAATAATAGTATTAGTATATTAAACTTTATATTATGAGTAATAAGACTCATAAATGAATTAAATAAAAAGGAAAAAGAAACATAAAAAGAGGAACCAAAAACAACAACTCAGGACGATAAGGCAGGGATCGAGCACCTGCTAATACTCCAACTATTATCTCTATTTAGATTGATAGGTCTCTTCTCAATTTCCAAAGCCTCTCTAAACTTCTCGTGATGAAAATGATCAATCCTTGCAATGACTTTAGCTTCTTCAATGCAGATATGATGATTAGGCTTCTCTACATGTTCCACCAAATCGAAGGACTAGGACCTTCCATGATTGATGTCAGTCGCGTGTTGTTGGGTAGTGGAGGTCTCGCGTAACAGTTTTGAGTCTGAGAGCCTAGAAAATAGGATAAAAATATTGTAAACCTCTGAAATATGCGGAGCGCGAAATGTAAAAGACCGAGTCAAAGGGTTGTTTGCCCTAAAAATAATATAAAATAATAAAAAGTAAGTCAGTCCGTGGACCATAGATAGGTATAAATAGAGCACAGCTCTATGAGGGAAAGGCAGTTCCTTTTGGGTATGATCTTGGATCTGAATTATAATGGGTTTTTGAGTGAAGCTCTCTGAAAGCGTCAATAAGTCCAAGTCGAGGGTTTGGATAGTGGATTGAGGCTCTGCAACTGCATGCGCAGAGGCTTGGAAGAGTCCGTAGCCGTGTGTGCGGATCCCTGTTGCTGAGTGCACAGGGAAGATCTGGATGTAGTGGTGATAAATTGGAAATAAAGATAAGTTTCTTTTGAATTCTGTGTTAAATCTGAATTTGCCCTTTTGTATGGTTAATGAGACTGTTTTGATTTACACGCATATGATTGGTTAAATCTTAATATGCAAATTGAACAAATCTGATAAATGTTTGCTTAAAGACCCATCTAAATAAATCTGACTTGCAATACTTCATTCACTAGATTAGATCTGTAAACTACGCGCTAGTAGCCTGTAAGAGGTATTCTGGATCTGCACGAATACAAAGCAGTGCGACGCTGTAGAGCGGTGCGCGAAAACTCTAGACCACATCTAGACATCCCAAGGGTGCGAAAACCTAGTTCCAACACCCTCCCCTACTACCTCGGGTGAGACCTCAGTCCGCACTCTGTGGACTGTTGTCGAAAGGGCCAATAGCTGCGGGATTTGCTTGGCTAAATAATTCTTTCGAACCTAGGTCAGGCCCATATAAGCCAACAAATGGTTCCATTGTCGAGACCGGGATTTGCATAAGGGGTATCTGGTGTGAAACGCAGGGACTCGAGAGAGAAGAGAATTGAAGGATTAAAGGGACCAAGAATAGTAGTAGTTCAAGGGTAACAATGACGAGCGTGATCCAGTTACCGATATTCAAAGGCGCAGGAGACAAAGACCTGAAACAATTATGGTTCGTGCTAACAGCAATATGAAATGCGCAGCAAATTGCGGATGATAATATCAGAAAGGATACCTTAGTAAGTGTGTTGTAGGACCGAGCACTGACATGGTACATAAACTACTCAAGTGATCATCCAATGGCAGGGACAGCAGAAATCCAGACCAAATTGAAGAAGGAGTTTAGCAGGGTGAAGTCAAAAACACAGTCGATTATAGGGTTCAAAGAGATCGCGATGATGCCTGGTGAAACCCCGTGGGATTTGGACCGAAGACTGAAAAGTACTATTCGCAAGGCTAACATGACATTGACAAATGTGCAGCATTGCGCTTGGTTTATGGCATTATTAACACCACATCTGAGGATGAATCTGTCACAATAGAAGATCTCAACCCAAGCTGAAGCATTAGAGACAGCGATGAGGTTGCACAACACTCCGTTACAAGACCCGGGGTTGGGAGTTTAGTAAATCAAAGCGTAGATCCAAAATTTGTGTTTGGAATGAAGAAGTTAAAACAAGAACAGGCACCATGGCCATAAGTCTGAGAGGAAGTATGGTGTAGGAGCCAGGGGCACGATAAAGAGCACTTCCCATTCTTAGTGAATTATGTGGCAATGGGGGGACCAACACCATTGCGACCAGAGGCAGGGTCGAGCACAACAACCCTGCTTTGGTACTCAATCTGTCAAGTAGGAGGAAAGCACAACATGGATAACTGTCATCTGCTACCAAAATACAACCAGACCCCCCAGCAGCCATTTTGCAACTTTTTCAGATCGATAGGCCACGAGGAAAGGAACTATCATAGCTACCAATTATCAATGGACCAATCACTTGCCTACAGAATGCAGACTGAGGCGCGAGGTCAGGATCCAGCCGCGGTGATCGTGCGTGGTGGGTTCTAGGGTCGTGGATGAGGACGGGGTAGCATGGGGCCAAGAAGGGGTTGTGGGTATCTAATCTGCTACAATTGTGGAGGTCCAGGAAATTACGCGCGGGATTGCACCAACCCCACTAGAATTTCATGTAGTTATTTTGAGCAATTCGATCATGAGCTGATAGATTGCCCTACGCTGATAGCACAGATCCGTGAAAAAAGGGTAGCGCAACCAACAACAACCTAGAACATGCAAATGATGAGGTCCGAACCCTGTGAGGAAGATCCCAAAGTCAACATGGTACTAAGAAGTGGCACAGCCACAGGAGCGGATAAAAGGAGCTTAAGTAAGGAAAATGCAGGGGTGGGTAAGGAGACATATCTGGAAGCTCGGGAGAGCTTCACAAAAGTCTCTACCCCATGTAGTAGGGATCAACCTGAGCCTGTCAGGGATCCCTCGGTGATAACTACCTTTTTAGAGACATGTATGACATTGCTTCGTGACAACAGGGCAGTTAATGGCTTACAGGAGCTGATAAATAGATACACAGGATGGAGTGTACCTCGCATAGTTTGAAAGTTGGGAAGACATGCGTCACAAACCGGGAGGGAAATGCAACTAACACCGCAGATCGACGAGTATGAAATGGATCAGGTCATTCTAGACCTAGGCTAAGATGCCAACATACTGCCTAAACAGACTTAGGAGCGCATGGGTAAGCCTACACTACAATGGTATCCTATCCAACTGCGGACGGCAAATCAGCAGAAGGTGTTGCCCATGGGAAGGTTGCAAGGAGTTACAGTAGACCTTAATGGCACAAGTACTCGGACGGACTTTGAAGTTATTGAGCTCATGAAAGAAAGTACGCCCTATCCTGCGTTGTTAGGCATAGACTAGGCCATCGACATGAACAGGATTATTAATTTAAAGAAGAGGACAATGGTATTTGAAACAAAGTCGCTCTGTTTAGTCATTTCGTTAGATCCAGCTGAAGGACCGCGCTATATTGAACCCGTGCGCAACAAAGAGAGCGATGACGAATTAGATGGTATTTATAGAATAGCTGCACAAAGGCAAGAATGGGGCAAGCCAGTGAAGGATAGAAGAATATCACAAGGCTATGTAGAATCTTGCACCACCGATTCAAACGAAGAAGATGAGTGGTGGTGTAATAGGTTGAATGGAGTGACTATGCTACACTGCAATATGATGACTAAATCTCTGTACTGTGTAAGGGCCCAAGAACAAAAATTGCTGACATATGATGGGCTGACGATAATAGATGAATTCCTCACCAAATTTGAAATCACAGTACCAAAGCACCAATGGTTTGATGCGTTGAGATGGTCGTTTCCCGCGACGCCTGTGTGATGGTGGGGCACACATGAAGGGACTTTCAACGATTGGCGCGGCTGTAGGCGCATGATGGAGATTAGATTTGGGAAGCCGGAACTACGCATAATGGAGAAATATGATGGACGCGATGACCCGTGCATGAACCTTACCAAATGGATCAAAGCCTACGAAGAGGAACCTTAGCTAGAATGGGTGCACTTATTTTATCATACCCTGGATGTCATTCCTAGAAACTGGTATACTGAAGCGGAGCTCTGACACGACAGAGGTGAGTGGGATATCTTGCACGCAGGGTTTTTATTAACATTCCTCTTTGAATATCAATGGATGGATCATGTGGACGAAACATTACAGCTGGTAAAGGCTGCCATTTTCAAGGCACCACTAGAACCAGAGGAAACTGTGCAACCCGACTGGTCGCGACAGCTGAGCCAGGCTCTCGAATGCTATAATGTCAAGGTAGAAGATGATGAGAACAATCCGCAAAATGTCAACATTCCGGAATCAGAGGGGAGCTATGAGGTGCGCGAACCCAAAATCGAAGATTCGGATATCATGGCGCTGTTGAAAACAAGACAAGTCAATATCAGAACCGAAGAAGAGCCGAAGTATGCAACGCTGGGGAACTATTGGGACAACACCACAGTGGAGAAGGTCGTCGAATTGCTTCACGAATATAAAGATTTATTCCCAACAAAAATCACGGAGCTAAAAGGGATCCTAGGAGACCTGGGAATGATGAAGATAACGTTAAAGCCAGATGTGAAACCAGTTAAGCAACGACCCTACCAATTGAGCCCAACATATAAAGCAAAGATCCGCGAAGAACTGGACAAGATGTTGGGAGCAGGAATCATTGAACCAGTCAAGAAGGTCGACTGGGTAAGTCTGATAGTTGTGCAGGAGAAGAAACAAAAGGGTGAGATTTGTATCTGTGTGTATCTCAGGAAGCTCAATGATGCTTGTGTTAACGATCCATTTCCAACTCCATTTACGAATGAGGTACTGGAACATGTGGAGGGGGCAAGAAGCCTACTCCTTCACGGATGGATTCTCAGGATACCACCAGATCAAGATCGTGCCAAAAGACAGGAGTAAAACAATGTTCACCACTGAATGGGATTGCTTTCAGTACATGGTGATGCCCTTTGGGCTGAAGAATGCGCCGGCGATATTTTCACAAATAGTGGTAGTGGCATTCAAAGAATTTACACACAAGTTCTTAGAGGTCTATCTTGATGATTGGACCATGTTTGGACTGGTTAAGAAGCACGTAGCGAGCTTATGGTTGATGTTGGATACTTGCCGCCGACACCAAATTGCACTAAACTTAAAGAAGTGTACTTTCCTTGTCCCATTCGGAAACCTGTTGGGCCATGTGGTTTGTAAGCAAGGCCTGATGGTAGATCCGGAAAATATTGCCATCATACTCAATCTACAAGCGTCACGAAGTTTCAAACAACTACGCGCCACACTAGGACACACGATCTACTATTGGAAGTTCATCAAAAGCTACGCCCAGATCACAGCTCTGATGGAACAATTGCTCAAGAAGGATGCTACTTATTGCTAGAATGAGGAATGCAACAAAATTTTGGAGACGCTCAAGGAAAAGATGGCATCAGCCCCTATATTGGTCTTTCCGAAATGGGACATCGAGTTTCATGTGCATGTCGACGCGTCGTGTATTGCACTGGGGGTGGTACTTACACAACCAAGAGCGGAGGGAATTGACCACTCGATTGCACTCGCAAGTCGCCGGTTTTCAAAAGCTAAGAAGAATTACTCCACTATCAAGCGCGAGGGATTAGTGATGGTATACACGCTTTAAAAATTTTGCCACTATCTGCTTGGAGGCCACTTCAAGATGTATACCGATCACTCAGTGTTAAAATACCTAGTAAACAAGCCTGTGTTGGGAGGGCACATTTGTAGATCGTTACTGTTATTCTAGGAGTATGACTTTGAGGTCGTCGTAAAGCCAGGACGTCTAAATGCAAGCCCCGATCACCTGTCCCGAATGAAGACCTGTGAAGAACCCATAAATCTAGAGGATGGACTCCCGGATGCACAGCTATATGTGATGCGCATAGCGGATGGTCACTTTGACGATATAATCCATTTCTTAACTACAGGAACCGCACGGTAGGGATATTTTGTTCAACAGAAGAAGGAATTGATGATACGCACAGCAGATTTCACTGTGATTGTAGGACACCTCTACAAAATGGGCAATGACAAAATATTACATAGATATGTCCCAGAGTTTGAGTAAGGATAGATCCTGGCCGAAGCATATGGGGGCTTGCTGGTGGACATTATGCGGGTCGTGCCACAGCCTGGAAGATTCTTCACGCAGGATTATGGTGGCCCACTTTGCATTAGGATTCAAAAGCATACTGTAGAGCCTGCGACGTATGTCAATGGACGCGGAAACCATCGCGGAGGGATGAAATGACGCTCCAGCCACAAATGACACTACAAGCATTCGAGAAGTGGGCAATCGATTTTGTAGAACCTATCGAGCTGCGAGGGAAGATGGGCGCGCGCTATATCATCACTGTGACAAATTATTTGACTCGATGGGTAGAGGCACAACCGGTTAAGGATTACACAGCTGCGAAGTTTTTGTTCGAGAACATACTAACAAGGTTTGGTTGTCCCAAAATTCTCATGAGGGATCGGGGAATGCATTTCCTGAATGAAATGATCAGCGCACTCACTGAGGAGTCCCAAATATATCACCGGCAGAGTACACCATACCATCTGCAAGCGAATGGGACAGTTGAGGCATTCAACAAAATCTTGGAGATAGCATTGACCAAGGTCTACAATGCGTGACGAAATGACTGGGACTTGCACATCCCTGTTGTGCTATGGGCATACCAAACCACGTGCAAGAAGTTGATGGGCCAGACACCTTTTCGGTTAGTCTATGGCAAGGAGGTTGTTATGCCTATGGAATATATTGTGCCTATTCTACGGATTGCAGCAATCACAAGTATGGCAGACCAAGGGTTTTGGAGGAAAGGCTTGCGCAGCTAGAGGAACTGGAGGAGGAACAGTTTTTGGCTGGATTCCATCAACAAGTACAAAAACAGCGCAAGAAAGCGTGGCATGATCACCATATCAAGGTGTGCACCTTCAAGGAAAATGATCCAGCGTTGTTATACGATAGTAAGTTTGAGAAATTCCCTGGCAAACTCTGAATGCATTGGTTAGGACCCTATGTCGTCAAAGAAGTTACCAATGGGGCGCAGTTCAGCTTGCCAAACTCAATGGAGACCCCTTCCCAGGTCGAGTGAATGGCAGTTGCCTGAAGCTCTATACGGTCGGGCAGGCCGCCTGACTAACCGTTCGAGGGACAATCTCACCACTCCAGCCAGTTGAAAGAGAGCGTGGGACATTAAATCAGTCTGGGGGAAAGAGGCGCGAGTACCAAGCTACGCGTCGATTTGGCTCATCAACAAGATCGTGGTTGTTTGATAAATATTGCGTCGATGCATTGCTAAGAAGAGAGGTGATCATTCCTATCACTATTCATGACAAGATGTCGGCATTATGGCAAAAGGGAGCGAGTGGCGGGCAATTAAGAGAGGGAGTATGGGTCATATATGGAACAAGTTGCCATAGGTTTTACAAGAGGATGCTAGAACAAGTAGGAACCAATGAATTCAAAATTCAAATTGCTTATAAATCACCAAGGGGCATCCACTGGGCGACCTGCACTTTTGGACAATACATGCTAGTTATCGATATGGAGTTGTTCCCTATCTCTGCACAAGGAATAAGCCCGAGGGTGGTGATATGGCCGTTGAAGCAGCAGGACTCTCTAAGAAGCAGGTTGGTGATAGCTGCGAGTGTCCTGCAGACTGCAGCATCAACAGTGGGGGAGGTACCAAAAAAGAGGAGACACGACGCAAAATTGGTCCGGATGTCGTTACCCCGCCCGGGGGCAGGTCGGCAAACGACAACAATACAGAGAAAGGATGGAAAGACGAAGACCACGGGTGGAAACGAAGTTAATAAATCGTCTCTAATGGACCTTGAGGATTGGAATCTCATGGATAGCAGCAATGGTCATGCAAAATTGTAACACAAGCTGCAGGAGACAATGCGAAGATCAGATACGAAGGTTGGAAGTGGCTGTGGTGGTACAAGGAGGTCTCTATGCGGCTCCCCCTCTCGAGCTAAAATCTGGTGAGGGGGTATTCTGTGTTAACCGAGCAGAGCATAATGAGCATCATCGGTCGCAAGGAGTGGTAAAAACGCTGAAGTAAGAGCCGAACGAAGTGTGGCAGGAAACAACCAAAAAGTAGTAGGACAACAAGCGCCACTCAAAGAGAGGTGAACTGCAAAGCCACGGCAGCGCGTCTCGCTGCACCAATGAATGACTTGGGACGAGTCACGATGATTGTGTTGGGGGACTGTTGGGTAGCAGAGGTCCCACATAACAGTTTTGAGTCTAAGAGCTTAGAAAGTAAGATAAAAATATTGTAAACCTCTTAAATATGCGAAGCGCAAAATGTAAAAGACCGAGTCAAAGGGTTGTCCGCCCGAAAAATAATATAAAATAATAGGAAGTAAGTCGGTCCGCGAACCATAGATAGGTATAAATAGAGTGCAGCTCTATGAGGGAAAGGCAGTTCCTTTTGGGTATGATCTTGGATCTGAATTGTAATGGGTTTTTGAGGGAAGCTCTCTGAAAGCATCTATAAGCTCGAGTCGGGGGTTTGGGTAGTGGATAGAGGCTCTACAGTTATGTGCATAGAGGCCTGGAAGAGTCCGCAGCTGTGTGCGCGGACCCCTACAACTGAGTGCGCAGGATAGATCTGATGTAGTGGTGATAAATTGGAAATAAAAATAAGTTTCTTCTTAATTCTATGTTAAATCTGAATCTGCCCTTTTGTATGGTTAATGAGACTATTTTGATTTACGTGCATATGATTGGTTAAATCTTAATACGCGAATTGAACAAATCTGATAAATGTTTGCTTAAAGACCCATCTAAATAAATCTGACTTGCAATACTTCATTCACTAGATTAGACAGTAGGAGGTATTCTGGGTCTGTGCGAATACAGAGCAGCGTGAAGCTGCAAAGCGGTGCGCGAAAACTCCAGACCACACCTAGACGTCCCAAGGGTGTGGAAACCTGGTTCCAGCACCCTCCCCTACTACCTCGGGTGAGACCTCAATCCGTGCTCCGCGAAATGTCGCCGAAATGGCCGGTAGCTTCAGGATTTGCTTGGCTAAATAATTCTTCTGAACCTGGGTCAAGCCCATATAAGCCAACACGTGCTCATGAATCCTCTAATTAATCAAGCAGCCAGTTTCACCAATATACGGTGTTCCACAAGAACAAGGGATGATATAAATACATTTCCTATATTTAGGGTTCACCTAATCCTTTACTGGCCTTAGGGAGCTACAAATCATGTTAAGCAGCCTAAATGTCGAAGGAACATTATGTTTCTTCAGGATCTTCGCAATCTTGTCTGTGGTTCCTCGAATAAACGAAAGATGAACCCCCGAAAACTGATTTTTAAGATCCTTCTTGATCCTGGCACCTTTTTGCTCTTTAATGAAGGCTCTAAGACATTACTGCCTACTGTAACCATTCTTATAAAAAAACTTTAAGGAGATGGGAATTTTCATTATCAAGGCGGTTTTATCAGAAACTCACAACGCCCTGGTGGCTAAGGTGTTGAGAACACCTAGCTTTTGAGTGGGAAAATGATGCAAATTAGAATGAGGATATTGTTCAGTGTGAGTTTCCTTTCTAAAAAGTCAGTGGGTGAAAGAACCATCATCCTTTTTTGAAATAAGAACCTCTAGGAATGGTAGGTTGCCATCAACTTCACACTCCATCGTAAACTTGATGGAACTAGACTGATTGTTAAGATGTTGGACAAAGGGCTCCAATTTGTCCTAGCCATGGAACCAGATGACGCAAGTGTCATCCACAAACCTTTTCCAAAGCTTGGGTTGGAATAGAGAAGATGACAAGGCCCTAGATTCAAAGTCTTCAATGAACAAATTGGCCACCACAGGAGAAAGGGGGGATCCCATGGCAACGCCACAAGTTTGTTCAAAAAAATCACCCTCAAAACTAAAGAAAGTAGAAGTAAGACAAATTTCAATTAAGAAAGTTGTATCTGGATCAGAAATACGCTTGATGACTTCAATGGCCCTGTTAATGGGGATGTTAGTGTATAATGAGACCACATCAAATTTGACCAAATTGTCCCCTAGATCAGTGTTTATACAATTTAATTTGTTGACAAACAAAGACAAATCTTTGACAAAGGATTCAATCTGGCCAACCAGAGTTTTTAGCTTAATGGCTAAGAAGTTAGCAAGAAGACAGGTTAGCCCTCTAATGGTGTTGACAATGGTATGCAAGGGGGGG
Organism: Pinus taeda; assembly: GCA_000404065.3. NCBI lineage: Eukaryota > Viridiplantae > Streptophyta > Pinopsida > Pinales > Pinaceae > Pinus > Pinus taeda. The sequence goes on along the minus strand of APFE030649665.1, from coordinate 597 downwards.
CTTCTTTGTGGATATTTGGAATACCATAAATCTTAAGAATGAGAGGGCTACTTTCAATCAACTTTTGGCTAAGAGAATTACCAACAGTGCAACTAGATTTTATGGCTAGAGCAATTGTTCTATAAATCCTATTTAAAGGATTCTTAGTAAGGTTTATGTAGCTCCCACTATTACAAAGGTGATCTAACATCTTTCTCCGGTAATCAAGCTTATCTAAGATAACAGCAGCACCCCCTTTATCAGCTTTAAGAACATTGAAGTCTTTATTATTGTTTAAAGCTTTGAGAGCTTCCAACTTAGGTTTACTAAGGTTGTTCTTAGGGGGTTTAGCCTTTCTCAGGCCAAACGCACATTCTTGTCTAATAATATGCTCGGCAGCGTCCGGTAAGTCCCTTATCCTAAATTCAACATCGCAAATAATCTCCTCAATAGGGATTTTCTTCGAAGCAAGGGCAAAATTTAAACCTTTCTCTAAAAGACTAACGGGAGGATAAAAAAACTAAAAAGATTAACAACTTTTTATTAAAAGATTTTTTTCCTTTATTATTAATATATTTGTTCGAATCCATATTAATATATTTATTCGAATCCATGTTA
>APFE030649663.1:106684-125549 GCA_000404065.3 Pinus taeda | reverse complement strand
TTTCACTCTCATGCAGTGGTCCTTCACTAAGCAATGCGGGTCATATGGATTGAAACTTCTGGGGCTGAAGGTGAATCTCTTGAACTCCTCTGCTTCAGCCTCAACATACTTGAGATTCTGGATCTCATACAACCCGATCCACAAAGTAAGAGTGGGCCAAGGTGCCTTCTTCTTCCTGTGGAGTCTAGCTGACAACCCTGTCAAAATGTGATATGACACTTCTTAGATGACGAGATTATTCATGGAAAACTTTGGTAAAACATGTAGAGCCTTCTCCACACTCTACATCCGTATGAAGGTGCCTATGGGTGACGCATAACAATCTGCTATGTCAATCAATGCCTCCATCGTTGCCTACGACATGCAAGGTGGATCGTGTTCAAATATCATCTTGTATGCCAGGGTTATTAGCCACAGGGAATGGAGTTTGAACAACATTTCATACAACTTTGAAAAGAGAAAAGAAGGAAGGAGATAATGACTATTATAGAAAATACAACACCAAGTTAGGCGGGAAGGGAGAAAATATCGATTTAATCAACAAAAAACACATTAGGTAAAATTTTAGGGGCTAATATTCGCAAGTGGGCTAATTTTCCATGGTTTTTCCAAAAAAAGATTCATTAATTTCCATCTCTTCTAAAAATTATTCCCCTAAATTTTATAGTATAAAATTGTTTTACCTTAAAAATCACCAAATATTTTATAGAGACAATATAAAATTCTTAGAAATTTGAATACTTTTACAAAAACAATACAAAGCATTTTACAAATTTCATATTTTGTACCAGTGAGATTCGCCAAGCTTTCTAAACTTTAAAATAAATTTCCATCCTTAAAATTTTCCCTGGTCAACAAATTTGATTTGTCTACTATATCATTGTTGGGAAGTTGATGATGAAATTTCAAGAAATGAATGCACTCTGAACACCATCTTAGTTGCGGAGCACTGCACAGAAGCTATGCCGCTAAATTTGTCTGCATTCCTGTTGAATGAACTATTTGAGGAATGTGAGGATGTGTATAGAAGAAGCACTAATTTTATTTTCAGTTATCTCATGATGACCCTAGCAATGTAGAAGTGGTGCCCTCCGTCAGGAAGGGACTTGACGCAAATCTCCAAAGACCATCCCTACGATCTCACATACATGCCATGTCGGACGTCAGGGGATTCCAACAATAAAGAAATCAATGAAGCATCCTTCAACGACTCGTATGTTAAAATACTAGAGGTCATCAGGGCTGTTGAAAGGATTCCCACAATGCTGCTCTATGAGTACTAAGAGGTAATCTAGTTCAAGGTGATGCACGACAACACTTTCATCAAGCCACACTATTTCCATCTAGACACTTTTGAAATGAGGGCATAAAGGTTCATATTAACAGTTGAAGCATTCCATATAGAAGTCGAGTCATGGTGAGGAGTTGTCTCCAAGATAAGAGAAGGAAGATGATGATACTTGTTTTGGGAAATGGTACCATAGCCGCTAATAGGAGATGCAAGCTTGAACACCAGGAAGAGGATGACAAACCAATAATTACAGCCAATCGTCACCCAAATGAAGAAACATATGAGTTCCATAAAGTAGACCATTGCGAGCTTAACGGGTTCATCAGTTGAGGCCTCTGAGTCTGTTGAGTTGCAAGACTTTTCGTAGAATAATCCTATAATCAATACAACCCTAGTTGTTGCTATCCTGCATACAGGGCCCCATTCATTGTCCAAGCCAACAATCCCCAAGCCAAAGCAGCCAAAAAGAACCAAGGCCCCTGCTGCAAAGAAGAAAAAGTCCATGCTCGCCATGCCTGTAGTTGATCTCACTAGAGAGGGACCACAGACTACCTTGGCCTCCCCGATTGTCGAAGAAACCCCACCCTCCACGTCTACTATTTCACCTTGCTAATGGGATCCATCCCCACATACGATGTCAACCTCCACAACACTGTTAGACCCCATTCCCCCTGACACCTGAGTAGGCACTTAAGATATGGAGGTCGACTTGACCATTTAGTCAGCCATGATGCTCCTCAGGGGAGAAATCAATACCATGTCCATGATATCATTGCTATTGGGGTCAGGCCCTATTCCGAGCGAAATCTCTACCGCCTCGCACCCACTGGTTACAACTATTGAACCATTTGGTGTCCCATTTTCTTTAAATTTTCCTGTTGTTCCCAACCCATTTGTTATTCCTCCAAACCCTTAGTTTTCACAACCCTCGCAACAAGAAACCTTTCCCCACGACCACTCTGATAAGTCCATTGCTAATGTCCAACCTTTGTAGAGCATATTCCCATGCCCATCCGCTATGCAACAAGATAATCTTCAACACTCGTCCTCTACACAATTTTTGGATTCATTTAGCAGGAAGCATAGTGGGTGGATAATATTCATAATGAACTTGTTACTGAACAAGAGCAGTAGAAGTAGCAAATCACCACTCTCATAGTCAAGAGAGATCAACTCCATCAGAGCAATCAAGATTTTCATACATAGGTTCCCCACGTAACATCACAACTTCAAACACTTTAGCCTACCATTGTCATTGTAGTTATCGAAGCCCCAAAGGAATTTTTTGTGTGCGTCCTAGTCAAATGTTGCAACCATATTCAAGCCGCATGCAATGGGATGATCTTTACCAACAGGGAACTGAAGCAGAGCCTCAATGCTACGAGAATGGATCTATCAGATCCATCCACTAGATACATTGTTGAGATTGAGAAAAACCTCACTACTGCTGCCACCGTGAAAGCCTCTATTGTTGATGCCCTAGCCAAGGGTTACATTCTGATAGATCAAGTCCATGATTGGTCAAGCAACTTGACCATGAAAATTCAATTGGAATACCCACTTCACAACAAATTCAACAGCTACTCGCTCACATCTATAATTGTGAAGACAAAGACCACTAGAATAGGATCGACACAGAGGTCGCCTCTCTTGATGCTCGGGTTGAGCAGATTGAGGATTTGTCAGCAAAGACTAAGAAGAAGATTTGAGATCGCAAACCACCAGTCAAATCCCATGTCAACACTATGTGCGAACTTTGTGATGAAATGGAGGAGCAGTGGAGATCCCTACTGAATAATCAACTTGGCCACCCAACCTCCAACATAGCTATAGAATTCCTCAAGAAATCCGACACAGTTACCAACACCTAGCAAGAAGCCCTCAATGAGTATACTCGATTCCACCAAAAGATAGTAACTACAAAGCCTGAGTTGGGGCCTTCATTTGGAAAAGAGGGCCAACAAGAAGTAGCAGCAGTGTTGCAAGAAGCAGGACCATCATAGTAGGATGTAGCAACATCATCAGTAAAACTCCTGATGACGACAACAATAGAGGCACCAACAGAAACATCAACAACGTCGAAAAAAATCATGCTGACAACACCCAGGGTAGACTGACTAAGGGATGAATCAATGAGTTATGGTCGAGGCTTGTTGGGGCCTTCATTTTGAGTTTTTATGGAGAGAGGAGCCGGGGACAAGTGGTGAGGATGACCGTTGGGGTTATGGAGCTATCAGTCGAGGGAAGGGGGGGGAGAACCAAATGTGAACCAACAGTTGTGAGAAGGTGGCGAAGAAGAGAAAGAGAAGCCGAGCAAGGGGAGATTAAAGGCAACTAAGGATAAATTCAACTAAGCGGAAGACAAGTAGAACTGACAGTTTGAGCACAGGGCAAAGGATGAAAGGTAGAAGGGAGGGTGAGAAATGTTTGGCTATTGATCAGATGATTTGTGAAAAGGCGTGAACCGCTCCTCGCTTTGTCTATATTTTTTCTTGTGGGATATGTTACTTATTTCATTGATGATCATGCTTTGAGCCTCTTATAATTCCTTATGTTAAGCTTAATGAAAGAGACAATTTGGATCAACAATGTGTTCTTGAGATCGAAGTTGGTTCTTTAAAATTTTTGAATGCATGTCTATAAGTTGTACAGTTGCGGCATGCCTCAGGTGAGCCTCCTTACCCTCTCCAGGTAAGGTGAAAATGTTGGTGTTTCTTTAGACTATAATGGAGCCTTATTGGCCCCTTGTGCCTGAACCCAGGGTCTCTACCCTGTTGTCATTTCTATGCCAACAAATCCTCCCTCATCTCAATAAAAAAAACTAATATAAAAAACCACCACCACCATAATAATAATAATAATAAACGGAATTAACATAAATCCATATTTTGTCTCTTTTTATTGTTTATCTCCTCTAATGCTTGATAAATATATGGTTAAGATGGATTTACATTGTGTTATTAGAAAGAAGATACAATTTACAACAAAATATAGATTATATGTATAACATAACACTAACAAACTAAAATTAAATGAAAGTTGAGATCTTTAATGTAAAAGTGAACTTATTTTTATCATAACCATATATAGTATACTCAGATTACCAATCTTTCCTTTTTTAATTGGGATTGATGTTATTATATTATCATCCACTATGTTTTTCTTATAGTGCAATGGATTCGTGTCATTGTATTGTATTCATTATTGAGTCATTTGCAATAACGTTTGAGAAATTTGGAAAAATTCTTAAAAAGATAGAGATTCCATGATTTAGAGGTTCTTTGCATCCACTTCATTGCTTACGGAATTATTTGGGTAGCCCGTTTTCACTAAACAAGACACGTCATTAGGTTCACTGTTGTACTGTACCTATTTTCTTTTCTACGCTTGTGCATGTCAGTATGTAAAACAAGGATCAGCATGTAATCCTCTTCCATGCACATCACCAACGGCCAATCTTATGCCACAATTGTATCTACTCGTCTATGATCAATGGTGAATCTCTCCGCTGGTTAGAGGGGAGATCAAATTGTGTCTGGATTTCAAGAATCTGGCAATTTTTCATATGTTCTCATCCACAAGACACTTTTATTTTTTCCAATAAATTAAATTAGACATACATACATTTGGATGCCATTGTTTTGTCGTTTTCGTTAACATTTAATTAGGACTTAAAAATTCTGTGTAATAATTTTTAAGAATTGTAGAATATTTGTGAAAAACAATGGTGTGAATAACATTATATTAGGAATAAAGTAGGTATATGTTTATATAGATGTTATTGATTTTTAGGAATCGTAGAAAAGTTTTAAAAGCAATGATGTCAATGTTAATAAAGTAGGTATATTTTCATGTGGATATTACTATTGTTATTTTTATAAACATTAAATTATGATTTAGAGAGTCTTCATAATAATTTTGAAGAATTGTAAAACAATAACATAAATACCATTGTCAATAAATAGGTATATATTTATATGGATGCCATTGTTTTGTATTTTTTCATAAACATTTCATCATGGCTTAGGAAGTATTTGCAATTGTTTTGAAAAAATACATAAAATTTTTGAAAACAATGTGTCAATTTCGTTATCAATAAATTAGGTATATGTTCATATGGATGCCATTATATTGTGATTTTCATAAACATTAAATCATGACTTAGAGAGTCTTCGTAATAATCTTGAGGAATTGTACAAAATTTTTGAAAACAATGACATCAACAGAATTGTCAATAAATAGGCATATGTTCATATGGATTCCCTTGTCTTGTCTATTTCATAAACATTGTATCATGGCTTAGGAATTCTTTGCAATCACTTTGAAGAAATATACAAAAAATTTTAAAACATTGTGTTAATTCCGTTATCAATAAAATAGGTATGTTTTCATATGGATGTTGTTATCTTGGTTTTTTCATAACCATTTTGTCATGACTTAGAGAGTCTTTGCAATAACTTTGAAAATATCACCATGACTTAGATAGTCTTTGCAAAGACTTTGAAAATTTCGTCATGACTTAGAAAGCCATTGCAATCACTATGAGGAATTGTACAAATTTTTGAAAACAATGTGTCAATCCCATTATCAATAAAATAGGTATATTTTCATGTGGATGTAATTGTCTTCACTTTTTCATAATAATTTCATCATGACTTAGACATTCTTTACAATTACTTTGAAAAATTCATCATGACTTGCAAAGTCTTTACAATCGCTTTCAGGAATTGTATATAAGTTTTGAAAATAATGTGTCAATGTCATTATCAATAAAGTAGGTATATGATAATATGGATTCCATTGTCATCTTTTTCATAACTATTTTATAATGAATTAGGTAATATTTGCAGTTACTTTGAAATTTTCATCATGAACATGAAAGTCTTTGTGATCACTTTGAGGAATTATACAAAAAATTTTAAAATAAAGTGTCAATCGCAATATAAATAAAATAAATTAGGTATATTGTCATGTGCATGATATTGTATTTTATTTTTCATTAACATTCCTCATTACTTAAATAATCTTATTAATCACCTTGAAAATTTCATCATGACAGAGAACATCTTCGTAATCACTTTCAACAATTGTACAAAATTTCTAACAATGTGTGAATGCCCTTATTGACAAAGTTGGTATACGTTCATATGTATTCCATTGTATTTCCTTTTAAATTAACATCTCATCAATACAAAGATATTCTTTGCAATGACTATGATTTTAATTGACTTAGAAAGTCTTTAGAATCACTTTATGTAATTATACAAAACACTTGAAATCATTCTGTCAATATCATTACCAATAAAGTAAAGTACATATACCTTCATAAGGATGTCATTGTCATGTCTTTTTCATAGACATTTCATCATGAATTTGATAGTCTTTGCAAATTCCATCATAACTTAGAAATTCCTTACAATTACTTTCAAAAACTTTACAAAATTTTTGAAAACAATATGGGAATGCCATTATCACTAAAATATGTACATGTTCATATTGATTCCACGACATTTTTTTTCATAAACATTTCACCATCACTTAAAAAATCTTTGCAATCACTTTAAAATGTTGTACTTTTTTTTTTTAAAGAACTAGAGTCATCTTCAATTTATTTTAAAAGAAATAACATTAATTCCATTGTCTTGTCTTTTTCATTTAGTAACTTCTCATAAAAGAGAGAATCTATATAATAATATCTGAAAATTTTAAGAAATGATAAATAAAACCACTTTAATAATGCCTAAATTTCGCAAATTTAATGTGTTATTAGTTTATCTTCGAATATTGTAAACTAATTTTAACTACATATTAACCTCAACATTTTTCATACAAAAACATTTAGAGATATCAAAATTGTTGTGCAAAATTACTCCACACATATAATTGATATTTAGGGTAAGGATATGTAAAAGATACTTTTTGGGTAACTATGTGAATATTATTTGCATCTAATTAAAGGTTTTTCATATTTCCATTACAAATTACTACCTCCTCCATCACTCATTTGGAAGCTCATAGTCAACTTGACTAAACTTATGTGGACTTTAGTTGCTCCCATCTGGCTCTACAACTAGAGAATCGAAAAGGACTACCTCAAACATGTTATCTATTGACACAACTACCTACACAAAAGATAAGCCATGGTGTGCCCAATTAACTCTATACTAAAAGAACAAAGTCTTAATATAAAAATTAAAATTAAAACTAAATGGTAGGTGGGGACCTTTCTCCATGGGTGATATAAGGTGATTATTGTTATTACTATTGTGCTATATTTGAACACCCTCCAAAATTTCACTACATTCAAATTTTCGAGCCTACTTCATTGTCGTATCAAGTGTCACCTCGTTCATCAAGTGTCATTTCATGTTGATCTATATGTTTAAGTTTTCTTGAATGTTCTCAAGTGTAATCATATTTATTATAACATCTCTAGATGCATTTTATGGTCATAACATCTTTGTTGTGGTAAAACAACACTTTTAGGTTGCAGCCGCACAAACTTGACTCGTAATACTTGGGGAATGTGTATAAAGTGGATTTTTGGTGTATATTCATTATTTATCAAGGTTTTCTAAGTTTTCTCAATGATTTGGTTTGTGTCGCACATGGTTTTATGACTAGAACTCATCTTGCTCACCTCTTTCCCTATCATCTAGACTTATAAAAATTTTGGTTTCAAAGTGAATGCATGAAGACCAAGAGTGCACAAGCGCACTTTAAATCCTTGATGGGAAACCTTAAATTTTTCAAGGGTGCAACCTGTGCCCTCCAAGAGTGTAGAGCTCATTCCTCAAGTCCAATTCCCCTTACTTGCTCCAAATTGCACCCTCTAAAAATGACTAATTCTTCTGTTAGTGCAATCCTTCAACTCAAAGAAGTGTGCCCTACTTGAGCACATTAACACATCCTAAAGACCCGAATCCCAGTATTTCAACCTTCCCCAATGCGCCATGCACCCTCCTGAACTTCTTGATTACACAAACACACACCGAAGGCATGACACCCTAGGCTTCAGCCTTCAAGAGTTTGCCCTGTGCCCTTCTTGAGGCCTCTTGAGCACATGAGTGTACCCCAATGGTAAGAAGCCTTAGCCTTCAACCTTCAAGAATGTGTCCTTCATGAAGCCTTAGCCTTCAAGAAGTGTGCCTTCCTTGAGTGCATTGGCACAACCTGAAGACCTGAATCCCAATCGTTCAACCATCCCCAATGCGCCATGCGCCCTCCTAAACTTATTGAGCACACTAGCGCATTCTGAAGGCACCAATCCCTAGGCTTCAACCTTCTAGAGTGTGCCTTGCGCCCTTCTTGAGGCCTCTTGAGCACATAAGTGCACCCAAAAGGCATGAAACCTAAACCTTTAGCCTTCAAGTCTATGTCTTTTGCCCTCCCTCTGTCCCTTGAGCACACAACGCACTTGGGAATCCCAAAGCCTTCCTCTTTATCCTTCAGATTTCAGCCTTGCTCCTTACCTTGATTAGCTTCTTCTTTTGGGAGCATGAGCACATGTAGAAGACTCGAAACCTCTCCTCTTAAGCCCTTTATCATTTCAAAGTGCTCCTTGCACCCTTTAGCCCCTTTTACCCTCTTTGAGTGCGCCCGAAAGGACTAAACATAAAATATGCATGGATCACTTTCGAATAGGATATTTTTAGGTTGATAATTCCTCTTCATGAGTGTTTGTAGATACATGTATTCCAAAAACACCACAACAATAACACATAGGGAAGATTGGACTAGGAGAACAAGGAAAGGAGGCATGAAAAGAACAAATAACACACTTAAATCTTGATGATTGAAGCACTGTAATGACTCCATGATTGAAGACCCTTTGGAGGGTGAAAGCGTCGTGATCAGAAGAACAATAATGAATGAACATATATATAGCACCCATGTCACCACCAAAGAAAGTCCACGTAATCAATCACTATTAGTCCTAGTCATCAAAATAGTGACATGTCAAGTCTCATCACACAATGATGTGGAAGTAATGATATATTATTGTAATCATTGTAAATGACAAATAGTTGGAAGTCCAAGAGTCATGTATGAACTAAAGAGTCATGGAAGTCCAAAAGACATGTAATATCAGAAGTTATATGTAATCCAAAATTCATTTGGAATCCAAAAGGTTGTAGAATTCTAAAGATCACAAGAAGTTATAAAGTCAAGAGTCATGAGTATACGAAATGTCATTCCTCAAGGTATATATAGATCCTCATTTTACATTTAAAGGAATTTTAACCTTGGCTTCTCCTGCAAGGCATTAGAGAGATAGAGTTGGTACCTTTGGGGAGAAACTAGTGGCTCTAACGCTCCACTATTGGAGCTAGTGGTGTTGATTTCATTTATGTATCTTGGGACTATTTCTTAATATTGAAGCCTTCTAGGAAAGCACATTTTCACACATGGATTGTGAATGTTTCTAATACTATTCTTGAATTATTATGGGTCATGTTTTCTTTCATCAGTACAGGAGTAACTAAATTATTTTGGTGACTTCAGTGCTCCTTGTTGAAAATGTACTGTTATGTTTATAATGATAATCACTTCCTTGTTAGCTATTTCGCTTGATGTTATATAGGCCTTTCTATTTCATGTTTGTCTCCATTAGCATAGTACTATTACTTCTCTCTTAGAGGTTCACTTTATTTTTCTCTCCACAGTAAGAGAACGTTGATACATTTGCAATTGAACATTCATAAAGCATACTAGCTTGCTCATTTGAAAGGACAATTGATTTTCTCTCTCATGTTGACAGCAAAGGCCAAGGCACATATGTAAGTAAACGACAGTTGGGTTGTATTCTAGATGGGGCTCCTGCACCAAGATGTGTGAGGTTTAGTTGGGCCCTTATAATATCAAGGAGATCCCCTACATGTTTGTGATATCGAACATCATCAACATTCTCACACTAGAAGTATGACCCCTAGTTTTTTATGGCTAATCACACCACACACCCTCATTATTCTCCTTTTGGTCAACGTAGAAATATTCTCAGCACTACTATGATTCCTGAAGCATGAGGATATGCTTAGATTGGCTAGGCACCAACTTTTGAAGTTACTTATGAGGAGATCTCGACAATTTGATCTATAACCCATTGGTTCACGAAGGTTGTCAAATTTAGTTCTAGGAGAAAAAAATATCTCACATTCTCTAAAGAATAAAGATACAACCGGTACCAGTATCTTGGCTTCCATAATGGAAGATTTGGTTTTTTCCACTCTTGAGTAGTTGGAAGAATCTGCAAAGTGTATCGAACATCAAGAAAAACTTTCGCCTCCTAACGAAGGATACAAATATGATACAATTATTCCCTCTCATAACCTTTTCGATGGATTAGATGGTGAATATTCCTTCTATTCGGATTATGAGGAAGAAAGTAGAGACAAGAACACGACATAATGAGATTTGGATTGGATGGTTGAAGGGCCTCTTTCTCTTCCAAATAACTTGCATAGGATGTCGAGACATCCAGAAAAGTTGCTCTCAAAGAATGATCTCGATAAAAGGACGAAGGTAGAAGATCATCTTCATTAATTTTACTTGCCTTTATGAATGTTGGAGACGAGGCATGATCATGTTTCCTACATCATTTTCTCTTATACATTAGAAGGCAGAGTGACATCATTGTACCATAGTTTGCCCGTCAATTTAATCTACACTTGGAGGGAGTTCAAAATTCTATCTCTTGAAATGTTTTCTAATGAAAAAACTTCCACCATGCTACTCAAATAGCTCATAAGCATGAAAATTGGGGAAAAGGAGAAAGTGAAATATTTTAATTAGAAATTCAATCGTATATTGAATAAATTCCTCTAGAAATGCAACTACACGATTCAATTACTACAGATTACTATACAACTACCTTTCCCACCAATATTTCCTAGTTGATAAAGAGGTTTACAAAGGCAACATTGGCACCAAAATTTTCAGAAACAGTTGCCACTAAGAAAGCATTTTGCGCAATTGGGGTCATTATCAATGATGAAGAATAAAAGGACTCCAAAGGGACTAGTAAGAAGTTACAGCCCCTTGATAGGAAGGCTAAAGGGAATGAATCATATGATAATGAGAGCTTGACCAGGATGGTGAAGACGCTCACCGATGAAATTTCAAAACTAAATAAAAGGTCACGTGAGACTTCTATCAGTAGCAAGCCTCCCAAGTCTGTTCCTTTTCAAAGGAATAGTAATAACAACAACAATCAACCCACCAAGTTTGTGAAAAGTTTAAATGTTGTGATGAACATGGAAAGCATTCACATGGATAATTAATTTTCTTTCCATTGGGAATATCATTTAGAAAAAAAATTCCCTTAGTGGAATAACAAGTTGAACTCTGTGTCTGCACATATTGTAGAACACCCTAGTTAGTGAGTGGTCATTATGTCGATGGAAAAATCTAGGCTAATCACCCCTTTGTGTACTAGCAAGACCTAACCCCAAGGGCTTCAGGAAGAATCGACCCTGTGACCTCCTGATGGTGAGGCACAATTTTTGACCAACCGAGCTAACCCTTTGGGCTAATAATAAATCCATGTAGTATTTCTTAGGGAAAATCAATTTCCTAAGAAAATTTATATTTGATTATGCTCAGATATTTAAACCTATAATGACTAAGAAAGACACAATATAAAAATGGGAAAAACATGAGAAAGATGCTTTTGCTAAGATCAAGTAGGTTATCACCAATGCACGCATGCTTTTTAGTCTAGATAATGGCAAGGATTTCCTGTTCTTAGAAAGATAATGAAGGAAATGAGAAGCAAATCTCTTTTATGAGAGATAGCCTACAAAGGCCCGAATTAAATTACCCTTCTTGATAAATAGGCATATGAAATATAGAATGAAGTTAGGTATTTCAGGACCTACATATTGAAATCTCACACAATCATATTTATAGTGTAAGGTGTTCCCCTCTGAAATCAACTCCCCTCTTGCCCACATGTCATCATGTGAGCCATAAGATTATGTGTTAGATGATTGAAAACAATGCCACCATTCGATGAAGGGAAAGTAGTTACAATTCATTGCAGAGTATCAAGGATGCCATTTGATTAAATTAACACACCATGGAAATGGTTGTGCTTGTTGTTATCACTCAGCTTTTCCGTAGAAGTCATCAAAGAAGGAAGAGTCTAATGTAACCACAAATGTAATATTTTAGACTTAGGTTCTAGCCAACCTAAGTCCAGAGAGGGCTCACTCTTTATCATTTAACTTTTTTTTGGGTAGTTTTCAAGCTAATTATTAGTGCTCAAGGTGTTTTCCTTGATTGGGTGGTGGAATTAAGAAAATAGATGGGTAGAGAAAGTATTCAGGCCATTGGGCTATGGAGTCAATCAAGAAGGGTTTAACTGGATCTAATCTATCGCTAAGGTAAGAGTCCACTGGGCAGGCTAGCACAATGAAAAGCAAATCTGCAGGTTCAAATGGATGAAGTAGTCCTAACCAAGGCAAATGGCAATGAATAATCCTTAACCCAGATTAAGATGAAGAAAGGAAGCATGATCAATAGCAAAGGGAGATGAATAATCCTTTACTATGGACCAAAAAAGGGGGGTAAACTACAGAAGTAAGGGAGCAATCAAGAATTCCCAGACCAAGATAGTTTAGTAGAAAACATATGGAAAGTAAACAGTTAAAACAGAGAGCATTCAAGCTAATTCTGAGATATTATTCCTTGTTTACTTTATAGATTTAATAAGAGACACATGTGAATATTTATAACATGAAAATAAAACAATATTTTAACACAAAGAGATAATACTTATTTGTTCCAACTCTGCACAAGAATCCAGTGAAATGTCCTCAACTTTATTTCATATCCAACAAAATCAGTCTAGTCTTGAGTATAATAGCTCCTTGGCTCAAAAATAAAATGTCTACAGAAATGTATTTTAATCCACCAAAATACTTCAAATGAAGAAGTATTTATATAAAATATCTCATAATAATATGAGAATTATTCTAGGAAATAGAAAATATCTTCAACACGAAGATAGAGATAGATGGAGAACTGTATTCTTGTTGTCCCTTTTATTGTGACTGTGCTGGATGTTGTAACTCAGATTTGGCTCTTTCAGTTGCCTTGTAGTTGTGTGTTGGAATCACTTTCTATCTTCTACCTACTGATACTCTTTATCTGTTCTGCTTTGACTCTGCCTTACCTGTTTCACCTGGTAGGAATGTTTTACCATATAGATTTACTACAATAACTTTATAGTAAATCAGTGAGATTTGTCCACCATTCACTGTCAGATAATTTTATTCTTATCATTTTCCTATATACTTCGTTAGCTTCTTTATACTTATCAAAATTTGGTCTGCTTGTAAACAAATGCTTTACCTCATTCTCCATATGAAACAAATTTTCAAGACTGTCATATAGTACCTTTCTAGTCAGCAGAGATTTGACTCCTGAGGTACTAGCTTGGCTTCTAGCCAGCTTGTTTAGCTTTTCGATATAGTCATCTTGAGTCATCAACTTGTCATTTATTACCATAGGACTGGGAAGTCCTTTTTCTCTCAAAATGTTATATTTTGTCATAAAACTATCAATGTCTACTTGAATGGTTTGACACCTTTTCTCTAGATTGAGCATTAGGTTCCTTTTGGTGAGAACCTTCTTTATTAATATGATGGTTGCAGTTCTATCCTCTATTTCAAGTTCATATAGTTGGTACCTTTTTCTGTTGTTCAAAAAACTGATCAATTGGTTGGCTTCTTCAGGTTTATCTCTTAATTCTTCTCTTGTCTTGTGGACTGCTTCTGTAGCCACTTTTACTAGTTCAGTCTATTCAAAAATAACTTGAATAGAAGGCCAAACCTCATTGATGGAATCAATGATGTTGGCCCAAAGAATTTCTTTCATGTCTCCCAGTGGCTCTTGCGATGTCAAGTCCTTTTCAAGGACTTTTATTCTTGCTACCATTCTTTGGTTCTTCTGGACTTCTTCCTCTTGCTCTATCTAGGCAAGTTTACAGTAAATTTCCAAATTTGACACTTTTTCTCAGAGTTTCTTAAGTTCAGTGGCCTAGATGCTCATTTCCTCCATGTCCCTTACCAATTCAACTGTTTGTTCTGTGGAAGTACCTGTGCTTGTAGATGCCCCTGTGCCTACTGATGTACCTAAATTGTAGCTGGTGGAAGTGTGGGTGTTAAGGTAGCATCCAATGTGGAAGGTACTACAGTGGATACTGTAGGAATTACAATCTGAGGAGTGGTAGTCAACTTACTCTGCTTAGACAATATCAAGTTATCTAGCTCCTTTTCTATCTCTTTTAATTGCTCATTGAGCTTGAGGACTAAGTCCATAAGCTCTTCCTCCTTCTATGTGTCCAACACTTCAGCAGTGTGAGGATGATGTGGTGGGGGGAATTTTGAGTTGCTTCTTCATTGTAGCTATATCATATTTTTATTCTTGATAAGATTTTCCGCAACTTTCACATCTTTGGGATCATGTCCCAGCTCTACGACAAAGTTCTCTAAGGATTGTATGCTGGTGTCCTTGGCTTGTGAAGAGGCCTTCTCCAATTGGAATTGTGCTCATATATTATTCAACGAATTCTCGAGCTGGTGGGCTGCAATTTCCTTGCTGGTAAAGGTGGAGTAAACCATTTCACTAGTCTTCTTATGTAACTAAATTTGGTCAATAGGATGGATATCCTTTGCCAATACTTCAAATTCTGTTTTCAGATAATCAGCCATTGATCTGGGTTTCTATATAGTTGGTTCCAGAAAAATAATTTGCATTTTACCTTCCTTTATGTCAAAGGCTAAAATTAGCCTTGTTTGATTTGTTGGAGCCATTTTCGGGTAGTGTGCATAACTTTTGACCTTTAATATTTCATTTCTTTCCTTGATTTATTTGAATTATTCTTTGATATCTTGGCTCTAACCAATAGGAGCCCTGAAGGAGGATACTTCCACACTCTGTTACCTTTCTAGCATTTGAGTCTGTAAGGTGGAAGGTTCTTGTGTACCTCTTGAAGGAGTGGTATGTCTACTTTCTGCTCCTATAGATCCTGCTGTCTCCTCAGTAAACTCCTGTTCTGAAAATGGGTTCAACCTTTGCCTCTTGCATAGCCCTAGGCAACAGGTTTACTAGAGGGGGTGGCCTCCTCTATATCTCTTTTTAGATTCCTCTCCTCATTTATAGGAGTCTGCAAAATGGGAGGATTTCTCATGATTTGCTCTGGTTGAGCAATTTCTTTTGAAATCTCAGGCTGTTCAGATTCCTCTGGCTGCACTGTTCCCTCTTAGAGCTTTGATTCTTCTGGTTGCTCTAAAGGTCCTTCTTCTACTATTTACCCATTGTGTCCCTGTGATTGTCTTTGAGTTTCTCCTGACACCTGTACAAATGAATCCTCATCAAGTTTTCTATCTAAATCAATCTATACATTGTTAACAATAGTTTTTGTGCTATCCCGGTCTACCAAAGTGTTTTCCACCCATTCAAATTGATTTGCATATTGTTCAATTTCAGGGATTCTATGTTGGATATGAGATAATTTATTCTTTTGCCTCCTATTTCAAATGAAATCTAAGGGGTCATAATTCCATATGAAACTTTTTTTCAGTATCAACTTTTGGAGGATTTCCTCAACTTCCTTTCCTGCTTCCCTACTGTTACATATGAAAGGACCAAGCTGATCTTTTATCCTAAGCTGAGATTTCTTCTTGGCTTTCACAAAATGCACCTCAACTGAATTGATCATTTGTCTATAGTACTCCAGGGCAAACAATCTCATAGGGAGGTATCTGGGCAGTTTGTAGGGAGCCAACTCACATCCATAGATTCTGATTTCAGCGTGGTTTTGGTACAGGTAGCAATCCCCCACTCTATATTGTTTTGATAACTGAAGGACCCTCCTGATGTCTGCACTGATTCTAGGGGGAGGGCTTCCTAATAGCATATTTTTTACTAGGTACGCAAAGAGATATATGAAATCGGTATAAGAATATTGAGAGTCAAATTGGTGGATCAATGAAGTCCAGAAGACCACTGATCTGGGGTTGCCTCTAGTGCCAAGCTTTTGGCGGGTGATTGGAAATTTATCAGCTTGATAATACAAGAACAAATGATATAGAACTAAAGAATATTTAAATACTCTTTCATTTTCTAACCTCATGAATTGATCATGCATTTTATCAGCAATGAACTTAGCATAGTCAAACATGATGGCTAGTGGTTTCCCAGGAGAGTAGATGGACATAAAGGCTATAATTATTTCATCAACAAAGTCACTTGTAGTATAACCTAACACATTGGATATCATGTCTATGATGTCTCAGCTAAGGTCAAAGAATATAGTCCATAGGTAAGGAGGAGAGTCCTTTAGAGTGTATTGTTGTTGCCTGATGAAGGTCTGGTATAACTGAGCAAGTTGGATTGAGGTGAATGTAGGGTATCTGTTTAGCAAATCCCCAATAGAAAGAGGAGTCAAGCTTTGGCTTGGTTGTAATTGCAGCATCTCATTTATGGACTCAGTAGTGAGAGTAAATAATACAGACTGGCCAAGGGTTCTCACTGCCCTTTGGTTGGGATTATAGTTCATGTGGTGGTAATGTACAATCTCTGGGAAGATGTGAACTTTGGGGAATTGGTATTTGGGTAATCTTGACTCCCAAAGCCCTATATTGTTTGCATGGTTCAGGTACTAGTATTTGTACCTGCAGAATAGTTTCAAAGGGGATTCTGAGATAGAGATATCTTTAATCTGGAAATTTTTATCAGCCAGTGGGAGATGGTCTAAATCTCTGTGAGGAGTCGTAATGGGCATGACATTCAAAGCAACTGGGGCATCCATCCTTGGTTCTTGTGGATTCAAGGATGGGGGCAAAGGGTTTTAGTGAAATTAGGAAAAACTAGTCTATTTCAGTGTATTTTAGAGTCACCAGGCAACTTATTTTACTAAATTACTTAGTATTTGAAGCAATTTAGTTCAGGTTTGGTAAGAAAACAAGATTTCTTAGTGAATTTGGGGTAAATACCTAGTTTCAGCTTTTGAACTAAGTAATTGTGGCTACACACTATTTGTAAGAAGCACACAGGTCTGCAAGGTGGTCTGGAGTTTAGCAGGTTCAGTAAGTTGGCAGTTGGTGGCAGGTTGACGGTTTCACGTACTTTGTGCTTTCATGGAGGTTAGAATGTTCTTTTTTCACGATAAAAAAAAACTATAAGTTTTTTGGTTTTATTTATAAAGGCAATGACTTTGGCGAGTACATTGGGAAAAGGACAGTTGGCACCAACAAGGGATGTGACATTTTTTCGTGTAGTGGGAAGTGGTAAGCGAAATCCATCACACTTCTTTTTGGGATAGAGTGGTTTTGTGGGAAGGCCACCTGTTTCCGTGTTAACTAGTGTCTTTTCGATTTGCTAGTCCCACTAGGATTGGCAGCTATCCTAGAAGCAGAGGGACCAACCTGGATCTTCCGTTTGACAACTTGCTTGATTTCTCTCGCCCTTGATAGAGCTTGCAACTCCTCTCCTACTTGTCCCACTTAGAGATTACATGTAGAAACAAAATAACAAAACACCATCAAAGCATCTTGATCTATTATATCATAAACAATGTAGAATCAGAAATACATTGAACATACAATGAAATTTACAAATAATAAGATTCACAAGTACACGATTGTATGGAGGAAAACTCAAAGAAATTTATTAAAGTAGAAGGGATAATTACAACCTAGCTGTCTGATCCAACATCATCCTCCCAGCATCAAAGCCCTCTTCAACTCATGAAAAGCAAGATCAACTAACAATATAAGACTCTTTCTCAAAGACAAACTAATGACACTTCCTTACAAATTACAAAATTCTAGCCTCTAGATATCTCAGATGAGGGATCCATTTATAGATGTTTGCAAAGTTGTGAGTCATCTCTGGGTTTTTGATTAGTGTCATTCCACTTGTAGTTCTTGGATCCACTTGGAGATTTCTTAGATCTCTTACTCATCCCTGGGCGAATTTAGAGGGGCAAGTGTCATAGAGGAAGCTTCTAGAAGATTCCATGAGCATCTGTTATGAAACCAGCTAAAGAAAAGATAGAAAAGATAGATCAACGCCTTAGAATTCATCCTCTTCGAGGGGGAAACCTCCTTTACATTACGTAAATGAACAATTCTTGGATGATTCAAATGAAAAAATCTCCTTTATATATATAGGAGTCTAAGGAGTCACAATATAACCCAACCGACCTAATAATAATAATAATATAAAGCCACAAAAATAACAATAGAGGGATTCTATGGGGCACAGTAATTACGATATGGGGATAATAGGGGCACAAAAATATTAATAAGGGATGCAACTACAATATTAATGGGGTAATCACTAGTATTATAGGGACCCAACATGTTGCTCTCCTTCAAAAAAAGTGTTGTCCTCAACGCTTGAGTAGTTCTGGATGCTTCTGTATAAAATTTTCATCCTCCCATGTGGAATATTCAGTGGATAAGTTCTTCCACTTGATAAGATACTCTGAAATTGATCGATTTCATAGCTGTCAAGTTCTTGTTTCTGTGACTGCTTCCGGTTCCAATATAATTTTTCCTTCCT
>APFE030649663.1:10160-104799 GCA_000404065.3 Pinus taeda | reverse complement strand
TGCAAGACTTATTGTAGATTAGTATATCATCAAAACATACTAACACAAAATTTTCTAAGGAAGGGTTTGAAAATGGAATTCATCAAACCTTGAAATGTAGAAGGTGCATTGGTAAGGCCAAAAGGCATGACCAAAAATTCATAATGACCCTCATGAGTTCTAAATGCTTTTTCCGGAATGTCTTCAGTCTTCATTCTGATTTATGATATCCTGAATGAAGATCCAACTTGGTGAAGTAAATTGATCCATGCAATTCGTCCAGTAATTCATCAATGACAGGAATGGGAAACTTATTTTTAACAGTGAGCTTGTTGAGCTCCCTATAATATGGACACATATGCCATGATCCATCCTTCTTGTGCACTAATACTACTGGAGCAGAGAAAGAACTTTAACTCGGTTGAATTATACCAGCATCTAGCATTTTTGCAACCATGCATTCAATTTCACTCTTTTGGGCATAGGGATATCTGTACGGCTTGATGTTTGAAGGAACACTTCCTGGAATCAGATGAATAGCATGATCATCATCACGAATAGGTGGGAGACCTTTGGGCGTTTCAAATACCTTGGAATGATTGTTCAAGACTTTTTGGAGATCTAGAGAAATAGATGATTCCAATGTGGGAAGTTCTAGAAAACATAATTGTGCAATTACACCCCTTTGTTCCTTTTTAGAAGCTTTGTCATACCGTTAGAGTTGATTATCTTTCCTGGTTTCCCTGCAATACCCCTTATTTCAACTTCCTTTCCTTCCACACAAAATTTCATGAAAAGTTCTTGAAAATTAAAAGCTATTGTACCCAAGGATTGTAGCCATTGGACTCCTAGTACAACATCAACAACTCCCATTGGAATAGAAAGCATTGGGCTAGTCAATACATATTCTCCCATCGATAGCTTGATATTATGGCACTTTCCAAAGCAATTTATTGTTCCTCCATTTGCAATCATCACTTGACACTCTGGTGCTGGATATAGGAAGCAATTCAATTCTTTGCTACCTTACAATGAATAAAATTGTGGGTGCTTCCTGAATCAATCAACACTATTACCTTTTTCTTCTTGATTTGTCCTTCTATCTTGATGGTTTGAGGAGTGTAATTCCCGCCAATGCATTACAAGATATGGTCGGATTTATTTGTTCTTCATCTAGGCTTTGTTCCTGGAGTATATCCTCTTCTTTTGACCTTTCTTGCTCCTTTTCTTCTTCCTCTTCACAATCTATGTAGAATAATTTCTTCTCAGCACACTTATGACCTTTAGTGTATTGGCTATCACAACTGTAACAAAGCCCTTTTGCTCTTTTTTCTTCCAATTGTTGTGGTGTCAACCTTATAGGTTGTGGAAGACTAGGGGCAACAACACTTCCATCTTTATAGTTGTGAGTGGTATGCTTCCTGGTTGCCATAATTTTGCTTTCCATTTTTCTTGCTAACCTGAAGCCTTCTCTAATGAATCAGGTTCCCAAAGGCGAACATCATGTTGGATATTATCCTTTAAAGACCCTATGAACACATCAATCCTATGCTCCTCCGGAATATCTTTTACCCTTATGTTCAATTTTTGGAACTCCTCAATGTGCTCCATTATTGAACCCTTTTGTTTGAGACTTATCAATTGGCTAAAAAAAGTGTTGCTTTTTGTATCCTCATAATGTGCTACCAATTCTTCAATAAAAATTGCCCAAGTGATAAATTGTTTACGAGAGCAAAGCCATTGATACCATACAAACTGATTTGGTTCCAAATATAGTTGCAATACGTACCTTTTGTGTGTTTTTCACATTATTGAGATCAAAAAATTGCTCCATCTATAATATCCATGTTGTGGGATCCTTGCCATAAAACTTCCTCATATCAATTTTTGGAATATGGTGCTTCTTCGATCCCACATTAGAGTCTATGAAATGATGATTAACATTTATTTTGTTCACATCATGAGTTTCCTTTACAACCTTTTCACCATTAGTAAGTATTTCTTGTAGAAAATTTGTCAAATCTGTCTTCAAATCTGTTTTCAAATCTATCTTCAAATCTGCCATGTCTCTCTTCAAATCTATCTTCAAATCATCCATCTTAGCTTCCATTCCCTTTATCTTAGATTCCACGCCATTTATCTTAGCTTCTGTTAGCTTTTTGTGAGCATGACATTTGTTTCACTTGTTCATGTAATTTTGATATATCATGTAGCATTTCTTCCTCTTCTTCATGAGTCATGCTAGGGCTTTCGGGTTCCTTACTAGGTGTTTGCATTTTCTTTCCTCGGGGCATCTGTTACCGATAATAATGCTCTACTATGCCCTTTGAATTCATTCAAAATAAATTTTCAAACCAATCTTAAACAAAAATTTAAAAGAATCTACACACCTTTTTTTCACTTTGTAGGAGCTCGATATTGCCTCTGATGTATCTCTGTACTTTCAGATTATCCAGTTCTGAAATTGCGATCTGCAGTAGCCCTCTGTGTCCTCTTTCCAATGCCGCAAATCTGATCGAAATTGGATTCTCCCAGGAAGAGTTATGCAAAATATCCCACAGTGACCTAATTATAGACTAGTTCAGTAGAGTGAACTTGTACGACGTGCCACGAGTCACTGTTTCGACCTTTGACTCTAAAAAATATATACAAGAAACTAAAGTCCGTCCTTTTTCTGTACCTTCTTACGAAATTTCAATCAGATGCTCAAAGAGAAAGTTATGACGATTTTCCTCAAGTCACCTGTTTGGAATGAAATTCGGGAGTCTGCAAGAAGACCAACTTCCTCAGATCATATCTTCAAAAATATAGCGCAAACAGCTCTGAAATTTGGACCCGAGATTCAGCGCGATTTCTTCTCAAATGTTTTTTTTTTAGCTTCTGAAACGTCGCAGAAAATAAGTTATGGCGAAAATTCCAAGATGATCTGTTTGGAACAGCGAAACCCTTGAATCCAAAGCTCTGATACTAAATGTTATAAAACCCGCTCAAGAAAAGATAGAAAAGATAGATCAACACCTTATAATTTAGCCTCTTCGAGGGGGAAACCTCCTTTACATTACATAAATGAACAATTATTGGATGATTCAAATGACAAAACCTCCTTTCTATATATAGGAGTCTAAGGAGTCACAATATAACCCAGTCGACGTAACAATAATAATATAAAGCCACAAAAATAACAATAGAGGGATTCTCTGGGGCACAGTAATAACAATATGGGGATAATAGGGGCACAACAATATTAATAAGGGTTGTAGCTATAATATTAATGGGGTAATCACTAGTATTATAGGGACCCAAGATAAGTATATTAAATCTTTGAACGCTTGGATTAAAATGCCATTGTGTGAAAAGCAGGTTACGCGAATAAGTTAATGTTTGGGGCTACGCGAAGTGGGAAGATCTACAGAAGTGGAGGTAGCGAAGAATTAGAAACTAGTCCCTTAATTTCACCCTCGTGGGAAAGCAAGGAAGAGCTCACGAAAGTTTCTCTGAGAAGTGCGGTCAGTTTGATAAGGCAGTGAATTCCGCGTTTACCACCTCCACCCACACTGCCACCCGTCTCACCCTCCTCACCTCCATCTCCACCCACCCCACCTCCGCCACCACCACAGTTCAGTATGGTGAGTGTGATCAAACTACTGGTATTCATAGGTGTGGCGAATGAATATTCAAACCAATTCTGGTTCGTGGTAAGAGCAGTATGGGAAGCACAAGGTGTCGTGGATGACAATATTAAGAAGGCTATGCTGGTGTATGCGCTGCAGGATCGTGCATTAACATGGTACATCAAACATTCTAATGACCATCCAAACGTAGGAATCACAGAAATCCAGACTGCGCTGAACAGGGAATTTAGCAGGCGAAAGTCGGGGACATAATCAATCATCAGGTTTAAGGAGATCGCGATGCTCCCGGGTGAGACACCCTGGGATTTGGATGAAAGGGTTGAAGAGTATGATTTGTGAAGCCAATATGACTTTGACGGATGGATAACACCGCACATGGTTTGTAGCACCACTTACGCCGCACTTAAGGATGATGCTGTCACAACAAAAATTTTCCAACCCAGGCCGAAGTTTTGGAGATGGCAATGAGATTAAGTGAGACCCCTATACAAGACCTTGGGTTGGGAGTCCAAAAAATCCATGTGCAACTATATAATCTGTGTTTGGAAATGCATAGTTTGAAACAGTATAGGACACCTCGACCAGAGGCGTGCGAGGGGGTATGGTGCATAAAATGCAAAGGCCAGGGGCATGGCAAGGACCGTTGTCCAGTGTTTGTGAATTACTTGGAAGGAGGAGGGCCGATGCCATTAAGACCTGAGGCATAGGCAGGACTGAGCGCGGTGTCTGCATTATTGTGTGCGATCTGTCAGATAGGAGGAAAACATACTATGGATAATTGTCATCTATTACAGAAGTATATGCAGACATCTCAACAATTGTTTTGTAATTTCTGCAGGTCAGTAGGCCATGATGAACATACCTGCCAAAGCTACGAACTAATGATGGATCAGACTCCTACCTATAGGGTGTAGACCAAAACACAAGCCCTTGACCCAAATGCAGTGATGGCGCGTGCTGGATTTAAGGGGCGCAGTTGAGGTCGAAGCGAAATGGGACCAAGAAGGGGTTGCGAACAACTAATTTGTTACAATTACGGAGGGCCAAGGCACTATGCCCATGATTGTACAAACTCGACAAGGACATCATGTTTGTACTATACTCAGTTTGATCATGAGACATAAGAGTGCCCTTCGCTGATAACAAGGATGCGCAAAAATGGGGTACTCCAGTCCCCTTCGAGTCAGAATTTGCAGATGATGAGGTCTGAGCCGTGCAAAGAAGACCCAAATGTAAACATGATGCTCAAGAGCAGTATGACCACGGGCAATGATAAAGGGAAGTAGCTAGAATAAAGTGCATGGGTTCGCAAGGCTCCGACAAAGGAACCCGAATTTGATTTAGAACGTGTGAAGGAGACATTCATGGAAGCTAAGAAGAGCTTCATGGCGGCATCCACTTCAGGGAGTAAGGATCAACTAGAACCAAGGATGGATCCTTCAATGCTCACTACCTTTCTGGAGACATGCATGAAACTGTTGCATGACAACAAGGCAGTCAAAGGACTACAGGAACTTATCACTAGATGCGTGGGGTCAGGAGAACCGCGCGTGGTCCTGAAACTTAGAAAACATGCATTGCGCACAGGAAGGGAAATGAGGTTGACTGTGAAAATCAGTGAGTATGAAATGGATCAGGTAATCCTGGATCTTGGATCAGACATGAATGTACTACCAAAACAAACATTGGAACACATGGGCAGACCCGCGCTACAATGGTCTCCTGTTCAGCTACGAATGGCGAACCAACAGAAGATCTTGCCCATGGGAAGATTGCAAGGGGTAATAGTAGATATTGAAGTGCGAGCGTGTAGGTGGATTTTGAAGTGATAGAGATTGTTGATGACAATAATCCCTATCCCGCACTACTAGGAATAGACTAGGCCACCAACATGAATGGAGTCATAAATTTGAAGAAGCGCAAAATGATCTTTGAGAAAAAGTCACTACGCGTATTAGTACCACTAAATCTAGCCGAAGGAGCGCGATACACTGAACTGGTGCACGACGATGATAGTGATGACAATTTCGATTGTATTTACAAGATAACTGTACGAGATCAGGATTGGGTGAATCTGAATGCAAATGGAAGAATTTCTTGGGAGCGTGAAAGCTCTTGCACTTCAGATTCAGAAGAAGAAGTAGAGCGATGATAGAATCGGTTGCACGAAGTAACAATGCTTAATTGCAACATGATGATTAGATCACTGTGCTGCATGACAATAGAAGCAAGGGAACTACCGACATATGATGGGTTGACAGTGGTGGATGAATTTCTGAGCAAATTTCAAAGTGCGGTACCAGAACAACAACGATTCGATGCTCTGAAGTGGGCATTGTGTGTAATGTCTGTACGATGGTGGGGTATGCATCAAGAAAGTTTTGAGGACTAGCGCAGATGCAGAAGGATGATGCTCCAACACTTTGGGAAGCCCCAGTCTAGAACGCGAGACAGTCAACCAGGGTGGAACAACTTGCGTGCCCACCTTTTTCGATGGGTACGAACCTATGCTGTACAGACCGCACAAGTGCACACCACTCCCAGAATAGAGAATCAGAGCAAACCGCGGCCGCAGGAAAGGCAACTCACATTACCAATTATCCACGAAGAGGCATTCGATAGGGTGTGCAAAGTACTGAACAAGGTTCACCAGGCGAGACGAACTGATTGGGACGTTCATGTGCCAGTGGTTTGATGAGCCTATAGGACCATGTGAAAAACCCCGAGCGTGGAAACGATTCCAAAGGTACGGAACAGAGTAGAGACCGTAATTTATGAACATAATACAAAGAGAAATCCACACGTAATAGCTCCCGTAGTTGTGACAGTGCGCAAAGACCAAGACAAAGAAATCACACAGCTACGCGAGGTTGAACATATAAGGATTCGGGAAGCCATTCGGTGAGGGAACCTTAGACTTCGCGAACTCGAAAAGGAACAGGTACGATTGAGGAAGAAAAGCATTTTGATGGATGTTGAGATCAAGAGGCTAGAAAACGAGATCATGTAAGCATGTCTCGTCGATAAACTAAGGATGACAAAGCAAGATACGGATGATCATACCACTGCATTAGAAGATTGTCGCCGAGAATTTATGACTCTACTTCTATGGCTACGACCGCACCTCACCAAAAAAAGTAACCAGAGGAGCACACTACATATGGTAGAATGCGCGGCGCCGGCTGTTGCGACGACAATTGAGGAGTTTTCGCGGACTATACTGGAAGGTGAATTGAAGTCTCGTACAGGTGGTGTGACCACCTGACTAGCCGTAGGGAGCACAGTCTCAACGCTCCAGGTAGTTGAAAGAGAGAGTGGGACTATAAAAGAGTCTGTTTGGGAGCTGTGCGATAAGGGAGATGCGTCTAGAATCAACATTTCACAAGGTTCGCGCCTAAGCATAGGGGGCTGCGCTACGATGTAGGTAGGCTGGAAAGTGACCGTTGGTGTCATTGTTCATGATGGGATGTCCGATTTAAGGCAAAAGGGAGTGGGCACCGGGCATTTAAGACACGAATTAAGGGCAAGATTTGGGACAATCTACCGGTAAGAAAGCATTAATGGCCCAGAATTGGGGGGAACAGTCAAATTTGAATTCATAAGGCATTATGAAACTCCAGGGGCTAGCCACACGGCAACACTTGTTCACTTGAGATTTGAGCAGTTGATTAGAGCCCATAGTGTCCAGCGCCAAGCGATATTCAAGCCCTGAAGTTCGCGAACGGCCACATACCATTCAAAAAAAATGGCGACTACTAGGAGAGGTGTGGGATTTGTAGAAAGAACTGCCGACGAAGCCGCCCAGAACCCCACGGTGAAGGATGTTCTCGGAGATGCTAGGGATGCGGCAGAAATCCCGAAATCACCTCAGACGCCAAGGCTGAAAAAAGATAAGTAGGCAGCGAGACCAATCTACATGTCCTTGTGGAATCCGTGGTTCGATAAGCTCTCAATGGAAGAGAAGGGCTAGGTTTTCACCATTGAGACAGATGACGAGGAGGAGGAAGCAGAGGACATGGAAGAAGACATCTAGCTGATGCGATCTATGGTAAAATTCCCCAAGTACGTCCCTCAACGAAAAGGAAAAACAAAGATACGAAAGGATCTGGAAGCCACCAAGAGCGCACTCCAGACCCCGCTCCTCCATGATGGAATTATCCCTGATGGAATTATGTTTGAGGGCTTGCACCTTGGCTGCGTGCCCACAATGAATATTTAAGATTGGGACCTCGCGGATAGCGAGAAGTTCCCACACTTAGAGACTGAGAGCCTCATGAAGTAGAGCATGGAGGGGCCAGTCACAACATTACAGCTACCAAAATGGTGCGCAGTGTGGAGAAGGTCAGATTGCTTCATCTGTTGTGGATTCCACACTTTCACTACACAACCCATCACTATTTTCGTCATTATGCAGCTACTGTGCTTGGTGGACGATGGGTACCTATGGCTGGAGGAGCCTATTCCCATCACGGCGGATCTCATCTACCAAATTTCTCGGCTTCCCTGTAAGGGAAAGGACCTCGCAACGATAGTAGGAAAAAGTGGCGATTTGGCTCTCGTGGAAGCCATGAAGAAGAAATACAAGCTTGAGAAGAAAAAGAGGGGTTACAAAATCAGCAACATCAAAGATAAGGAGGTGCACGTAGCCACCCAACTCTTGGCTGGGAAGGTAATGAGAAATTTCTGCGGCGATGAAGTACCAGCGCTAGTAGTTGTGTTGGCTGAACAATGTACAAAGGGGGTCCAATTCAACTGGGCTGAGTTCCTCTGCGAGGAATTCTTAACCAACTGCAAGGAATCCTAGGAGCAGGGCAAGACCTTCCACTACACATAGTTGCTCTTGTCCATTCTACTGGTAGCAGGAGAACTGCCAGAGGACAGTCAGTCCTGAGCATCGAACATGACTTACCAGTGGCCACAAAACACACATCGCTTTGGGCTTCTAAGGATGCGAAGCAGATTCGCGAGACAAATATCTTTTGGGTGCTCATGGAGGTGAGCGTTCGAATGTGGATTAATAGGAGGTAGCACTTGTCTGCCACAATTTACAACAGTCTACAGAGCTTTGCAAACTTCAAGGTATACATGCGCAACATCTACATCAAGGTGTGAAAGGATCTGTGTATCAGTGGACCAAGCTCCCCTTCATCTCCGTTGATGATGCAATTTTTTCAGTGTTAGAATCATGGCCTCCTGAGTGGCGTGCCCTGGATTTGGCCAAGCTGGATAGGATAGTAGCCCAGAGGAGAAAGGAGGAGGCCAAAAAGAGGCGCAATGAAAAAGTAGAAGTAGAGGTAAGGGCAGTTCACGAGGCAACAAAGACAACAGCAGAGTAGGAAAAGGCCGTCGAAGTTACAACAACAATGCAATCAATAGGGGCCACAACAACGCAGCAAGAGGAAGGCCAAGACTTGTCTATGGGATAAGAGGCAGAGGACACAAACCTTGCAGAAGAAGGCACGGACCCCGGCAAACTTCTACCCAACTGAAAAGGCCACGCATCATAGAGAGACCGGGTCCACAGAAAAAGGTTAAGGCCTCCAAATTAACCTTTGACCTGATCACATTAACAGAATGTGACCTCTACGACATCATCGACAAGGTTCACGAGGTCACCAAGGAAGCGCTCCAAGAAGCCATGTCAGAGCAGTAGACTGTGTTGTGGGCCCTAAGGGCATAGCTGCAGGAACTACAGATGTGGCCCTCACAGCAAGGAACCATAGCCACCTACAGTGTAGCAAGCACATCAGTAGCAGAGAAACTACTACGTGCAAAGATGGGCAACACCATAGTGCTACCGGAAGGGGCACTAGCAGCAGAGAATGAGATCGACAGAGCCGCGGTTGGCAGGATCAAGGGACTTGGCCTTAATTTGGTTGCTCTTCCGCGATACACATTGTGCCAACTATAGGATGGCATAACTGTAGAGCTGCATGCCAGGGAGGGCCGCGCAATTTAGGTGATGAGTGAGCAAAAGATCAACATCGAACAGCTCAGCCAGTAGCGTGACGAACTAGTGTCACAGAAACACCAGATAGTGTAGAAAGTTGATGAAGTGTGCCGGTGAGTCCCAGAGTTGTCCATCGCTGCAAACTTACCAACAGAAATGCAGATCCACTGTTTGGCAAGTGGAGTCCGAACCGCACACGAGGAAACAACGCGAGTGCAACTGGAGCTGATTCTCCAGATTTCCGAGCTGTGGCTGAAGGCACAACCTTCCACTCCTCCAGAAGTTAGAAAGCAGCACGTTAGCGCTATTAAAACATGACTGGAAGAAATTGGACGGGCAGTGCAGGACTGTACTTTTATGTTGGACCAAGCCTTTGGTGTCCTAACATCCTTACAGGAGACCCACACATACAACGCCTGGAAACAGAGGCGCGTGAGCTTCAAGAGTAGTACGACAATGTAAGGGGAATGGCACAGACAATCATCCTCACTCAACGGCTCACGAAGATGAAGCAAGCAAGGGCACTGAAAGAGCAGGTGGATGCTGCCAGACAGAAAGAGGCACTCCTCAAAGCGCACATCCAGCCATGGATTGATGAGGCCTTCACCATTACGCCATATATTGAGGGAAAGTTCACATAGATGTAGGGGCTTTATGCGCTAAGGCAGGGATTTGATCCCCACAAAGAAGCATCGGAAGAACGCATGTAGCAAGTCCAGAAAACTACCGAACAGTGCGTTGCGGACCTCTGAGAAGTTAGAGACTAGTTGGAGGGACTCTGCGCCAAGATCGCCGTGCCAACAGAGTGACTCGGGGATGAGTCACAATGATTGTCTTGGGGGCCTGTTGGGCATGGAATCCCCCCACAACCTATTTTGGGGCTCAAAGCCCAAGTTTTGGTCAAATGTATTGTAAGACTCCGCGAATTGTGGGCGCAGAGCGTGAAGTAGAGGTTGAGTCATAGGGTTGTCCACCCTAAAGTATTGTAATGTAATGTAAAGTCATGTCGGTCTACCCATGGTTTGCGGACCATGGGATTGTATAAATAGAGCGAGGCTCTAAGTTGTAGAAAAGTGGATTGAAGAGATGAATACGAATGGTTTGAGCATAGAGTAAGAGTCTAAGTGTGTTGGGTCGTAGTAGTAGGAAGAGGCTCTGCAACTGAGTGTGCAGAGGCCTAGTAGAGTCTACAGCTAAGTGCGCAGACCCCTGCAGCTGAGTGTGTAGGACAGGGATGAGTCTATAATCTTGAACAAAGAAGTTGATTCCAGTTTCTGTGCATCTACTTGTATATTGCATTCTTTACATTTATGTTGTTTTGTTTATCACGTGCAATTATATGATTACTGGATATACTGTTAATTATCATTCATCTTACACTGATCAGTTAAGTAATTGAGTAATAACAGATTAAATAGCAATTAACTTGGGTATAATATGGATCGCGCACTGGGTAGGGTTGTGTGAAGGTAGCCTCACAGGCTGCAAAGGACTAATAGGTGGGCGTAGCGACATGCACACAGGGTCAAACCGCGTACCGCCAGAAGCTCATTAGACATCCCCAGGGTGCGGAAACCTGGTTCTAGCACCCTCCCATACTACTTCAGGTGAGACCTTAGTCCGCGCTCCGCGGACTGTTGCCGAAAGGGCTAGTAGTACCAAGACTTTTTTGGCTAAATCAACTTTGAACCTAGGTCATGCCCATACAAGCCAACAAATGGTCATGTGGACCCAAAGAGGGAAGATAATGAAATATAGCATGTAATGTGTGAAGGGTAGTGAAAAATTTTGAACGGGAAAACTGGACCACACTACCAAAATCAGGGTTTCCCGGGTAGTGCCCTACCTAAATCTATAAACCAGTAGGGGAGATACCACCAGACTAGGGTTGAAGATTAACCCCCCATTTAAGGTGAGGGAACAAGACTATAGTCGAAAATCTTCCTTCTTCCAAGTCACCTAATAATCCATACCCAAGTGTGCCCAAGGAAGAATAAACATAAGAACCTAATTCCACAATGAAATACATACCTTTAGGATTAGATGGCCCAACTTCAAACATAGGATCTCAACATATGGGTGAGGGGACATATGACTGGATTTGGGAGCGGAGATCAATTGGCGCAACATCAACTATAATGGTGGTTTTCGAGGTTGCTAGTTTTTGACTGAAGATAAATCTAGGAGAAAAATTATCCTATGGGGTCACCCACAGGTGGTGGGTAGCAAACACCAATGTGGTGATGCATGTCTAGTGGTTGTACTCTCTTGGGTGTGTCACTACAGATTACAGGGAACTGGAGGTGGAGTTTATGGGGCTAGATGGGTGGCTAGTTGTACTAAGATGCATTCATTCATATCCACCACATACAATGTTAACTAATCATATGGAGGTTAACTTATGACATAGAGATATAGAATAGGTAGTTGAGCTTAGGATTTCATAAGCAGGGTCTTCAGCATGGAAACCACACCTGGAGAACTTAGCTTGGTTGGAGAGGCAGCAGGCAGTATTCGGGGACATTCCTCTAGGCCATCCACCAGAACAAAGGTTTGATCACATGATTGAGCTAGAGGAGGGTGTACACACAGTCATTTCCACTCCCTATAGACATCCCAAGGCTTATCGGGGTGAGATTGAGAGAGCCATATAGGAGTTATTGTCTTTGGGCCACATTAGGATGAGTTCCAATCCCTTCTCTTCTTTGATAGTTTTGGTGAAGAAGAAGGACAATACCCTTTGCAAGTGCATAAATTACGGGGCCCTGAACAAGAGGACATTGAAGAATTGATATCCCATTACACACATTAATGAGTTGATGGACAAGCTTAGGATAGCTAAATAGTTCTCTAGAGAGATTTCCACTCTAGGTATAATCAAGTTTGTGTGAGAGAGTAGGACATCCCAAAGCTAGTGTTCAGGTGCCACTATGGGAATTTTGAGTTCCTGGTTATACCCTTTGGGCTGAACAATGCTCCAATGAATTTTCAGCCTTGTATGAACCATGTGTTCCACAAGAAGTTGCGCTAGTGTTCTTTGATGACATCTTGATATATAACAGTACTTCAAAGGACCACCAACAACACTTAGAGGAGGTATTGTTCATCTTGTAAGACCAACAATTGTAAGCTAAGATGTGTAAGTGTGAGTTTAGCCTAACGGAGATGTTGTACTTGGGACATGTGATTGGTGAGGATGGGGTGCGTGTGCGTCAGGAGAAAATCAAGGCCATTCTAGACTAGCCTACACCCAGGAACATGATGGACCTGCAATAGTTCTTGGGTATATGCACTTACTATAGGTGGTTTTTGAAGGGGTTTTCATAGTTAGCATCACCCCTCATAAATCTCACGAAGAAAGGAGATTTTGAGTGGACAAATGTAGCTTAGGAGACCTTTGAGTGTCTCAAGGGAGTGATGAGTAGTTTTCCCATGTTGGCTTTGCCTGATTTTCACAACCCTTTATTTTGGAGTATGATGCTTCTAGCACAGGCGTTAAGGTTGTTTTAATGTAGGGAGGACATCTTATAGCCTTTGAGAGCCGAAAACTCCAGGTTTATGAGAGAATGTATTCTATATATGATAAGGATATGTTGGCTATCATGCACGCCTCAACCAAGTTTCAAAAGTATCTAGAGGGTAACAAATTTAGGGTGAAGACTGATCACAACAGTCTTTAATTCTTCTTGGAGAAGAAGGAGCTTAACGAGACATAACAGAAGTGGGTTAGTAAGATAGGTGTTGAGATAGAGTATGTCAAGGTGAAGCATAACATGGTGGATGATGCACTATTCAAGAGACCTGCGATAGTCTCTCTCATGGACATCACCCAAGATTGGATGGCATGGTTGTTGGTGGAGTACTCCCAAAATCAACAAGAATGTGAGATCTTGGATGTCTCATTTGGAGATGATAGGTACAAGGTGATAGATGAGGTGATTTACTATAAGGATTGGTTCTACTTGGTGCAAGGGTCATAGCTTTGAAAGAAGATTATGCATGCAACTCATGATTCACTTATGATAGGACATTAGGGGTTCCTTAAGACCTACCATACTATCAGGGGGTGGTTCACTTGGAGGGGTCTCAAGGAGGACGTCTTGAGGCATGTGCAGGAGTATAGTATTTATTAGAGGAATAAGGGGGAACATACACATCCAACGGGTTTACTTCAACCTCTCCCCATTCTAGAGCAAAAGTGGGAGATCATTTCTATGTATTTCATTATGTGTCTTCCAATTGTCTAGTGACATGATTGCATCTATGTAGTGGTGGACAGATTGACAAAATTTTCCCATGTTTTAACTGTTCCAGCTAGATACTTAGCTTCACAAGTGGTTGAGCTATCCACCAGATAGGTATTCATATTGCATGGTCTTCCCAAGACCATCATCAATGACATATATAGTATATTCATGGGGGAATTCTAGTAAGCGCTCTTTCATTTGGTGGGAATCGAGCTCACACCTAGTACTAGTTACCACCCCTAGACCAATAATCAGACAAAGATAGTGAACAAGTGGTTGGAGGGATACTTGAGGAACTATATGACAAGACAATAACATGCATGGGTGAAGTGGCTACACCTTGGGGAGTATTTCTACAACACCACCTACCGCATGTCCATTGGTATGTCATCTTTTCATGCTCTTTATGGTTATGATGCTTTGTCTTTTGTTGACATGGTTTTTGGAGACAATCGGGCCCCAGGATCCAAATATTGGATTTAGGATAGATACGAAATCCTTAAGGCTCTCAAGGATAACTTACAGATAGCTCAGAACCAACAGAAGATGTATGCAGATCGACACAGAGTTGAGAGGCATTTCGAGGTTGGAGACTTGGTCTACTTGTGCCTCCAACCATACATATAGTCTAGTCTCAAGTAGAAGGGGGCCAATAAGCTTAACCCCACTTCTATGGATTATACAAGGTGACCAAGCATGTAGGAGAGGTAGCATATGTTGAAATTTCTAAGTCTGACACGTTAGAAATCCCTACTGCATTATCTGGTTTATTTCACCTACTTGTTTATTCCTTAACAAGTTATTTATACATATAAATACTAAAAATAAACACAAATGTAGCCTTAACTCATATATAGATCAACAACTGAAATACTAGACAAACATACAAGGGACACCATTATTTTTGGAAAATTGTCCCCAGAAAAACCCAATGCGGGAAAACCGGTGCAAAAGTTCTGAGGGTTTTATTATTATACAGATTTCTTGAGTACAACTAGCGCGCTGAACTGGCTCACCCAATAGAGATTCTTACACGTCGCTTCTCCTAGGCTAATCCTTCTGGCGCTTCTCCTAGGATAATCCTTCCAATGCTTGTCCTAGGAATTGCATTAGCCTTGCTAGCCTTAGTGTAGCTATAGAACCCTCCGCATCAACTCTCTGGCCTTCTGTGTCACCCACACAAGCCCCTCAGCCTCTGTGCAGTATCTAGCTGCCTCTGTGTGGCTCCTATTGCCTCTGCTTCAGCCTCTTCAGTCACTGTGCTAACCCTCAATAACTATCTCTTCCTCTCTTCTATGTACTCACTATCCCTCACTACAATAGATCACTTGTTTGAATTTTCTTAGCAAGCGCCACTCCAGAAAATCGAACTTACTGATCAATCTTGGTGTGTCTCTAATTGACCCTCAAGCCTCTTATAATTTTCATGTTGATTCTTCAACGGTTAAGATTAACTCTCTAATAGACAACTAAGATTATATTTGGCTTGATCCATGTCATTTAGAACATTCTCACCTAGTTTTATATTAATGCTCATTAATATTTTAATTTTCCTAAGTTTAGACTTAGGAACCCCATTAAAAATATTAATTATTTTAATATCTCTCTAACCGGGTGGAATTTCCCCAAACCATTTCTGGGTCTTGGATATCTCATGTGCTTTAGCCTCTCCACCAATTTTCATGGCTAGAGAATATCCGATGCTACCACAAAGAAACACTCCCTATTAGGGAGGAATGTGCTCTAGTAATGCTCCACCACTGAAAATCACATTGATCCTCCCACATCAGTACCTGTGTTGATGCTTGGCCTACTTCCCAACATCCATTGCACTTCTACTCCCTGTACTGCTGCCCATGGCTCTACCACTACCACTGCTACATCTGTATTGCAACACCCTCTCAACATGCTGCATCATGCTTCCCATAGCACTGCCACTGCTAACTGCTGCACTGCAACTCAGTTACCGAGAAGTAAGTAACTGATCTACCCAACTACTGACATCTTTGTCAGTCTGGAAGCCTCCTGATGCTGAAGCTACCTCTGCTGCTATCTTGTGCTCCCTCTACTGCCTCTACGTTGTTGCAACCACCTCTGTGCCTCTCGCACTACTGCAACCTCCTTTGTGCCTCTCGCACTATTGCAAAGACCTCTATGCCTCTCTCACTGCTGGAACCACCATTGTGCTACTACAGATCTATGCACTCTAGCACTACCTTGTTTCTCCATCGCATCTTGCTTCTATTGACATCCGTCATCATGCTACTATCATTCGGGGCTCCTGTAGTCTAATATGATCCAAGAGTTTGGGCACCTCAAGGATCCTGTCCCTCATCTTCTGTAGTCCTCCTGATTACAGCTCAATGTAACCCCACCTCTTCTCTAGAGGTGCATGAGCACTCATGGCACAGTTGTCATTAGTCTCAACTTATTTCTCCACCTTATCTAGAGCTTCCTTGGAGTCAAAAGCCTCTCCCTTATTCTTCTTCCTGAGACACTAGGTTGCATAATGACCCAAATCCCCATAATGGAAGCACTTCACCTTTGATATTTCCTTCTTCTTCCTCTTCCCTTGTTGTCTCGCAGATGCTAGAGCTGCATCCTCCTCCTCCTCTTTCTTGATTCAAACTCCTTTTCTGCTACTCCCCGCCTTTGTCAATCGTTTGATCTCTTCTTGGTGAAGATTTTCCCACATCTCTTCCCATCCTGTAAGATTAGCTCTGTCCAAAATACTTTGGAAAAATGTCTCCCAATCCTCGGAGACTGCATTTAGGGCAGTCCTCACCATGACCTCCTGATCTGGCATGGCCCCTATGGAAGTAAGTTGGTCTCGAATCTCCTGTAATTTGAGGAGGTATAGATCTATCTTCTCCCCCTTATACATCTGATACGATCGCAGTTGACTGTCCAATAGCATATTCCGCTGCACGAAAGTGCCCTAATACAATGTCGTCAAAGTATCCCACATCTCCTTTGTCATGTTATTTTCGGAAATATGTGGTACGACATGATCCTTGACCCCATCAAGGATTATGAAATTTTCCCTCGCCATCGCATCCTCATACTTTTCATTATCATCTAGGTCGACTGGGATAGCCACGGTTCTTAAGGCGAAGCCCTTGATGCAATGTCTATCTAGATGACAAAGTTGGAAGCCCCATCCAACTTGTCCTGATCCATGAATTTGTTCACTACCATCTCCGCTCTTCTTCTGGACTCCCTCTCAGTTTTGACTTCCCTCCTAGAAATTTCCCTCTAAGTCTTGATTTCCCTGCTGGAAATCTTCTCGCCAATTTTCGATCCGCTCCTCTCCAATCCTCTTTGTAATTGCAACTCGGATCTGGATTTCTTGGCTAGAAATCCGTCAAGGCAATGACTCCCTCTACCTTTTTTATGTCCCATTAGGTACTGCTCTACTCCGATAAAAACAACACCCCACTAGTTTCCCCATCACAATATGCCCACAACTCTCTAGGCCCCGACAATTGAAGAAACTGAGCCTTCCAGCTCTACACAATCCTAGCAAGGGCTAAATCGCTCCTTTGGCCAACTGTGTCAAGCCTACTTGGCTGAGTAGGATGACGTGGCTCTTCATGAGCCTCTTTTGCCTCTCTCTGCCTCTACGTTGGCCCTCTCTCTGGCTCGAAATGATGATGCAGGCCCTCTATGTCACTCCTTCTTTGTTGCCTTCTACTTAGGAGCAGCTCTGTCTCTTGGGATAGTTGCTATTACTGCAAATTTTTTTATATTTGTTGGTGCCTTTTGTTATTACTCAGAATTTTCCTCATAAGTTATCAGAAGGAGGAATAAATCGAGGTAACCACAAACCAATCTTTTAGGCGTAGGCTCTAGCCAACCTAAGTCTAGCGAGGCCTCTCTCTATATAATTTAGCTTTGTTTTTATGGGATTTCAGGCTAGTT
Source organism: Pinus taeda (assembly GCA_000404065.3). Classification (NCBI taxonomy): domain Eukaryota; kingdom Viridiplantae; phylum Streptophyta; class Pinopsida; order Pinales; family Pinaceae; genus Pinus; species Pinus taeda. The sequence continues at coordinate 87,070 of APFE030649663.1, read as the reverse complement.
CTTAATGTTCATTGGGGTTTTGGTTTTGAATTGAAGGTTGGGTGGTGGAATTTTTGGAGTAGATGGATAGAGCTAGGTCTTCAAGCCATTGGGATATGGAGTCAAAAAATGGATAGCATAACTGGACCAGATCATTAAAAGGAATGTTCACAGGGTAGGCTAGCAAAGCAAAATGCAAATCTTTAGGCCTAATGGGTGAAGTAATTCTAACCAGGGTGAAAGGGCACTTAAGAATCCTTGGACTAGGATCAAAATGAAGAATACAGGATGATCATGAACAAAGGGCAATTAAGAATCCTTTGCTACAGATGGCTAGGGGTTATCTAAATTAAGGAGCAGTCAAGAATTCCTCAACTTAGATTTGTGAAGAAAACATACAATCATGCATAACAGTCAAAACATAGTGCATTTAAGAAATTTTTGAAATATCATTCCTTGCTATACATTTAGATTTTAGAAATTTACACAAAATATTATGGAAAAAAAATAAGGAAAAACAACATTGAACATGGGATATTACTTATTTGTATTTTTCTTTACACAAGAATCCTGTAAAATATCTGATCTTTATTCCTTGATCCAACAAGCCAATCTAGTCATTGATACAATAAAACTTTGATTTGAGGGAAAAAGTCTATAGAAATGTCTTGGAATCCACACTACATACTTCGAAATGTGAAGTATTTATACAAAATTGTTTACAAAATATCTCAAAACAACTTGAGATTTAATTTAGAAAAAATAAATATCTTCTTGCATGAATATAGAGACAGATGTTGAACTGCTTCATGTTGTCCCTTTTATTGTGGTGTTGCTGGTTGTTTCAGTTGAGTTGGAGCCCTTTAAGCTGGTTGATATTTGTGGAATTTCTACATTGAAATCTTCTTTACTTTCATCTAACAACTGATACTCTTTGACCCTGCTGCTCCTCTTTTACCCATTTTAACTGGTTGCCTTCATTTACTGTGCAGTAACTTTCTGATGTAAATTTATCATAGTAAATCTGTCATTTTTCCCACCATTCCGGATCAGGTAATTTTACATTCACCATCCTTCTATATATTTCATCAGCCTCTGTTTATTTTGAAAAATTTGGCTTGGTGAGGAACAAATGTTTCACCTCATGCTATAGAAAAAACAAGTTCTCCAATGTGTCATATAACACTTTTCCTGTTGGCAGGGCTTTAATGGTTAAAGAACTTTCTTGTTCCTTAGCCAATTTTCTTAGTTTATCACCATAGTCCAGCTTGGTCATGAGTTTGTCATTGATGACCATAGGACTGGGAAGACCTTTCTCCCTCAAAATCTAAAACTTAGCCATGAACCTGTCAATGGCTACCTGCATGTTATGTCACTTCTCTTCTAAGTTAAGCATAAGGTTCCTTTTGGAAAGAACCTTCCCAATTTCCAAAATGGCTTTAGTCCTATATTCTATGTCAAGCTCATGGAGCTCATATCTGTTCTTGCCGTTGGGAAGTGGATGAGTCGATTGGCATCCTCAGGTTTATCCCCCAATTCTTCGTTCACTTTCTGGATAGCTTCAGTGGATATCTTCACTAATTATGTCTGCTCAAATATAACTTGAATTGATGGCCAAATATCATTGACAGAGTCAATGATATTGGCCCAGAGAATTTATTTGGTTTGTCCCAGTGGTTTTTGTAGTGTTAAATCCTTCTCTAAGATTTTGATTCTCTCACCCATTCTCTGGGCCTTCTATGTTTATTCTTTCTGCTTAAGTTGGGCAAGTTTGCAGTCAATTTCCAAACTTGCCACCTTCTCCTTTAATATTTTCAACTCTGTAGCCTGAATAGGCATATCTTCCATGGCTTTGACAAGTTCTGTTGCTTTATCTGTTGGTGTAACTGTTGCTGTAGTAGGCTCAGTTGTTATTGGCAATGCTGTGGCAGGTGGAGCTGTGGGTGCCAACGATGCTACCAGTGTAGAAGGAACTGTTGTAGATACTGCAGGGATGATAGTTCTAGAAGTTGTGGCCAAGTCACTTTGCTTCAACTGAATTAAAGTGTCCAACTCCTTCTCTGTCTCCTTGAGTTGATCGTTCAACTTCAAGATCAAGTCCATGAGCTCTTCATGTCCTTGTTGTGCTTCTAGGACTTCCATTGTCTGTGGGTGATGCAGTTGGGGTATCTTTAGCTGCTTCTTGAGTGCAACATATGAATATGGGAACTGATATTTGTGGATCAATGGGGTCTAAAAAATGACTGATTTGGGCTAACCTTTTGTGTCAAGCTTCTGAAGAGTGAATGCGAATGAAGAGTGAATGCGAACTTATCTAACTGGTAATATAGAAAAAGGTGATACAAAACAGAGGAATACTTAAAAACTCTTTTATTATTTAATCTAAGGAACTGGTCATGCATCCTATCAGCTATAAATTGGGCATAGTCATAGATAACAATAGGAGGTTTCCTTGGAGTCATGGCTACAATGTTCTGACCCAATGGGGAAAAATTAGCAGCTATATATGGAGGAGGATCCCTTGGGATATGTTTTTCTTCTCTGATGAAGGTTTGGAACATCTCAGCCATTTTTGCAGTGGTAAGCTTAGGGAACTAGTCTAATAAGCTTCCAATTGAAAGAGGAGTCAGGTTTTGCCCTGGTTGGAGTTGTAGCATTTCATTTATAGAATCAACAGTGATAGTGAAAAGTATAGCCTGGTTAGGGGACATGACTGCTCTTTGACTAGGGACATAGTTGGCGTGGTAATAATGTACAATTTCTGGGAAAAAGTGGACTCTGGGGAATTGGTACTTAGTTAAATTGGACTCCCACAGACCAATTTCATTAGTGTGGTTCAAGTATATATCCTTACTTTGATAGTATACTTTGAGCGGGGATTCTTGGATAGAGGTGTCCTTTATCTGGAAATCCTTATCAGCCAGGGGGAGGTGGTCCAGGTTTAGATGGGGAGTGGTGATAGGTCTTACATCCATGGCAATTTGGGCACCCATTTTCGGTTCTTGTGGATTTGAGTATGGGGGGTAATTTGTATTTTTAGGGCAATGGTGTTCAACACGAAGTAGGTTTGAATCCTTGAGCTTCTTTGATTAATTTTTATCTTAACTTAGAATACTCAATAACTAGTTTTGAAATTGACAAGGTTTTTTGGTGAATACTAGTTTAAATACCTAGAACTGAGGTAAAATGGCTCTGAACAGGGCGCCTGGCGACTGCAAATGGTCGAAAGGGCTCTGTGTAGGCTAGAAAGGTAACTAGGTGCTCTGCGGCATCTTTGGAATGCAATTGGAAGTGGGTTGATGGCTTCAACATTCGCAGATGATGTGCATGTGTATAGAGGTTTACAGTTGAGATTATGGTGAAAACAAATGATTTGGGGCTTTTTGGCTTTTATGCGCGAAAAGTCAGTTTCGGCGGGTATGGGGTGAACAGTGGTTGTTTTTTCGTGTAGTGGGCGGGTAGTAAACGGTTTCTATCACACCGCATTTGGGCGCTCGGTGGTATTTGGGAGGGGCTGCCCGATTCCACTCATTGAATGACACATAGCATTGGGGGTTAGGCAGAAAACCACTTTTTCGGGTGGGTATCATTCTGCGGATGGGTTGGGCCGATATGGATAAGAGTCGTTGGATGTGGAGGGAAATGATCGCACGGTGATCGAGCAGGGAAGCTACATGGAGGCCAGTGGGGGGCTCGGCGGGCACTTAAGTGCGGCGGTATCAGGGTTAATGATAGATTAAGGTGGGATTAAGCCATCGAGGTGATTAGAGGAGGATTTAATCAGGGTTTTGCCTAACATAATCATAGATCGATTAGTTAGTGGTTCTTTTTTTTTTTTTATAATTTGTTCGGGTTGACCATACATTATAGTTTATAGTTAAACTAAGGTGTAGGGTTAATTAATATGTAGGTGCTATATATATAAGGGGAAATGGGTTTTTCATCGGGACTTAATATAATAAAATTAGTAATTAATATGAAAAGATGAGCGAAAAATGGAAAAATCACTAAGTGAATGCTCTTTTTGTGAATTTGATGTTTTCACATATTAACATTAATACTTCACATAAAGTATTTTGGTGGGTTTTTTATATGAAAATGCTTTATGCGGGGGAAAAATGCTTTTCCTAGGAAAAGTGTTTCATCCTTAGGAAAGGAACACTATTTAGGAAAATGAATGAACTGAAGGGGGGGGGGGAATGAGTTTCTATGAGGGGAATTTAGTACTTGATATCCATAAATCATTGAGCCGAGGGTTCGGTCCCTCCAAAAGTCAGAGAAATACTCTGAGCCTCATTAACATAAAGGTTTTAAGTACTTTGAACTTTATTTATGAGAAATTAGTTAATATAAGGTGAAATGAATGGGGGAAGTTAATTAATTGACTTTGAAATCCATTTGCATGCTTGATTTTTCATTCATATCTGGAATTTTTATGATGAGAATGATAAATATGCTTTTTTTCTAACCAATCATCATACTTCTGCAATCTTTCTCCTACTTACCCATCTACTTTTCCTACCATTTTTTCTTCACTTTATTAGGGTGCATTTGAGCTAGCAAACCCTTATCAAATATTTTTCTTTCTCTTTACAAATAGTAAACTAACTAAATCTAACCTTATTACATCCAAGGGCTCAGATTACATAGTTCAGCTCCTTTTATTTACTCTACCTATCTAATTATCTACCAAGGTTACACTGTTTGGCCATATTTTTATTCTCTATCTATAGACATGAAATTGAAAGCATGAAATAGCCAAGTTTAAACATTTTGACTATCATGGATTGTGGCAAGAATTACAAGTTGTACACAATCATTATTATGCATAAAAGTAAATAGTAGTGGCATTTTGATTTTCATACTTTTATGGTCTTTTGTTTTTGGGGTTCATATTTTTCACTTTTTTGGACCTTTTTTATTCTTTTTTATCCTTTGATTATTCTTTTAGGACATACCCTCTTTACATTTTTTAATTTTTTGAATATGGAAAACATTTACAAAAGCAAAGTTATGTACAATATTACAAGGTTTACTTTCAGTCATTCAAAATTATGACTCCTATTGGTATAGGAACCTAACACCTTCAGTCCCCCTGTGATCTGCAATGCTCTGATACCATGTTGAAATTTTTAAGTCTGTTAGGTTAGAAATCTTTACTACATTATCTAGTTTATTTCACCTACTTGTTTATTCCTTAACAAGTTATTTATACATACAAATACTCAAAATAAACACAAATGCAACCTTAACTCATATACAGATCAACAATTGAAATACTAGAGAAACATACAAGGGACACCATTATTTTTGGACAATCGTCCCCGTAAAAACCCAATGCGGGAAAACGGGTGCAACAGTTCTGAGGGTTTTATTATTACGAAAATTTCTTGAGTACAACTAGGGTTCCAAACTAGCTCACCCAAAAAATATTTTTACAAGACAGTAATACCTCTTCTCGGAGACAGATATTCAATTAGTCAGCCCCACAAAAATCATTTTGGCGCTTCTCCTAGGAACTGTGCCAGCATTGCGAGCCTCAGCATAGCTCTGGAACCCTCTACATCAGTCTTCTACCTCTCCGCGTCAACTCTCTAGCCTTCTTTGTCACCCACAAAGGCCTCTCATCCTCTGCACAGTCTCTAGCTGCCTTTGCGTGGCTCCTGCTGCCTCTGTGTCAGCCTCTTCAGTCATTGTACTGACCCTCAAGCACTATCTCTACCTCTTTGCTATGTACTCACTGCCCCTCGCTGCAGCATATCACTTGTTTGAATTTTCTTAGCAAGCCTCGCTCCAGAAAATCGAACTGATTGATCAATCTTGGTGTTTCTCCAACTAACCCTTAAGCCTCCTCTTATACTTTTCATGTTGAGCCTTCAATGACCGAGATTAAGTCTCTAATTAATGACTAAGATTATATTTGGCTTGATCCATGTCATTTAAAACATTCTCACCCAATTTTATATTAATACCCATTAATATTTTAATTTTCCTAAGTTTAGACTTAGGAACCCCATTAAAAATATTAATTATTTTAATATCTCTCTAACCGGGTGTAATTTCCCAAAACCATTTATGAGTGTTGGAGATCTCATGTTCTTTAGCCTCTCCACTAATTTTCATGGATAGAGAAAATCTGATGCTACCACAAATCAAAAACATATGAGTTGCATCTTCCACCAAGAATCAAGGTGCACAATGTGTTCCAAGTGTCTTGGGACAACATATTATAAGTGCCACAAAGTTACCAATATTTGATGATGAGGGAAACTTTGTATTGGTTCTAGAGGCTATTTTGGAGGTAAGATAGAGGAAGCTTAGAACAGTCATCCAAGAGTTCCTAGTTAGATGGAACAACTTACCAGAGGAGGACGCCATATGGAAGGTGAACAAGTGTTACAATATCCATCATTATAGTTGTTTGAGGATAAGAAAATTTTTACAAGGAGGACTGTGATATCCCCAGCTAAATAAATTTTGCTAAGAATACTTCCATTTTTAAAATTTTGACACTAGGAGAAATTTTTGATGATTTGGGGACTTAGGAAAAGTGGGTTGAGCAATCTCCTATTTGATTTTGGAGGAAAGGAAGGACATTTACATTAGAAGATGGGAAAAATCAATTTTCTAGTGGAATGTGAGGGCCCCAAGGAGGGAATTTGAACCACATGAGGCAATTTCCACTATAGGAGAGAGGAGAGAGATAAAGGTGGTGCAAGTTGGTGGAATACAAGGTCCACCAAGGGAGAGGGGAGAAAAAATTATAAATATTACAAGGATGCGTCATTTGCATATTTTGTCTATCTTATTCTAGAATAGAACTCTGTTGGATCTATTGAGCACAAGAAGAGAAGTGTTTCTTAGCACAGGAATTTCAAGAGAAATTCCACCCTCATTTTGGAGAACTTTGAATGTCTCCCTAGTGAGGAAATTTGGGAGTCTAATTCAGGGCATACCTTGAGCATATTGCAGAAGTTTTACCAAGTTTTGCGTGCTACCTGTGCGCATAAGGAAATTCATACTCTTCATTTGGAGAAGCTACTATTGGTTGGAGGTTTCGAGTATTTGCAGATACGTTCCTTCTTATTTAGGTTGGATTTTTGTGGATTTTGCAGGGCTGAAGTAGAAGATATTTTCTAGGTTAAATTTCTCTATTTTGCAAGTGAACAGGGGTCTCTAGGTAAAGTTTGTGCAAGGGCTAAAAGGGAGTAGTTTGAGGGAGATTTGGGATAGTTCCGAAGGATATTTCGGGTGGAATTTCAATGGAATTTTAGAAGAGGATTTGGGCCTAACATGTTAGTTTTTGATGATTGGGTAGCATTGGATAAGTGTTCTTGTCTCGACATTGGTCAGCGAGACTTAGAAACACAAGAAATATAGAACCCAGAAAAAGTTTTAGGAGAAAACACCTAGAGATGGCTCAGTAAAATTAATTAGTTAGTAATTAAAATTTTCCTAAGTCTAACATAGAAAAAATGATTAATAAATAAGAATTAATTGAGAAAGGTGAGATTTCTCTAGAAACTCACATGGATAAACTCATAGATGATCTTAACCATCGATGAGGATTTAATCAAGGTCGTTGGTGAGCCAATGAGAGATTATAAGAGGAGGTCGATGGGGTTGGAGAAAAACAGACTTGAGATCGAGTTCTTCGGTAGAAATCAAGCTTCCCAGTTACAGTGATTCAACAGAGAGAGTTCGAGCTAGAGAAGGGACTCAGTGATAGTGAGGGGCAGAGACAGTGAATCCGGAGGAAGATTTCAAATTTCGGAGAGGCAGTAGAAGGCAAAGTTATTCCATTAAAGGTTGCATAGGGACTAGATAAGAAACTTTAGAGTGGCAGATCAATTGAGCTACGAAGGGGGTTGATTCAACTTCTAGAGGCTGGGAAATTTTTCTAAAAGGACAAAGGATCAACAACATTAGTAGGCAGGATTTCAAACTCAGAGGAAGATTCCAGGAGTGTGAGTTACAGGTTGTGCAACATCTGTACCAAGGCCTGAGTAGGTGTTTTCGATGACTAGTTTTTCTGAGTGGTTTTGTGCCTAGATTACTAGTGGAGGGATAATTTCCCTTAATAATTTTGCCATAATTTCTTGCTAATGGTTATCTAGTTGTACTCATAATTTCACCACTGCATAATAATAAAACCCTCATCTATTGCATCGGTTTCCCCATTTCTTGGGACATTTGTCTAAAACTAACGGAGTCATAATTTTTGTGTGTGTGCTCTATATTTCTCAATTCCAGTTTTTATTTTCCATATCATTTTTATTGTGAAGAAATTGCAGTATGAATTATTCGTTGTTTCCTGTAGCAAATAAAAAATTAATAATTAACCAATTAGATGAATAATTTCCAATTGTTGCGTTTCAAGGAAAATTTCACATGGTATCAGAGAAAATTTGATTAGACAGGAAGCTCATAGGTGAAAGGAAGAAATCATCTAGATTCAGAGAGAGTCTGGTAATTCACTTTCCAAATTTTTTCAGAGCCAACCAAGGGAATTCGAGTTGTTGGGCAGAGGGTTCAATTTTCCAATAGCAGGTTGGAAGAAAAATTCAAATTTTCTAGGAGAAATTCCAAAAGGAAATAGGTGAGAAAATTAGTATTTTCACAGAGAAGATTCTTAATCTAGGAACAATTGGTTTGCAACAATATTGCAGTAGCAGAATTAGCACTGAGTGGAAGAAAAATTGCACACACTGAGGGATTTTTCTCAGAGGGTTTCCAGTTTAAGTCTTGAAGAAAAGTTGAAATTTCCAGTTGTAGAGGCAGATTCAACATGTATGACTACGCATTCCAGAAGGGAGTGTGAATTTCAGAGAAATTAGCCAAGCGGGATAGGAGGATATTCCTGTTTATTTCCTAATTGTGAGTTTTGCATAAAATGGTCTCGACAAGAATTCAAGATCATGATAGGCTAGATGGAACATCAAACTAAATTATCTGGAAAACCAGAATGTCTTTCCTACTAGATGAGCATGGTCTAATGACATACACATAGAGGCTTGTATCTATACCTACAAACCTGAAATAGCTAGAGAATTATAGAAAGGATATGGCCAAGGTGAAGTGGTTGATTCTCGATGGTGTTCGAGATCATATAGTCTCACACTTAGCAGCCAAGAATACAACCAAGGAAATGTGGCATGATATTTCCATGCTATATCAGAATCCTTTTGAGAACTGAAAGATTATCTGCAGGAGAAGTTGAGGACCACCAGAATGCAAAAGGGTGATGGGATTACTCCCTATCTCACTAGACTTCAGAATATTTGAGATGAGCTACCAACAATTGGAGAAACACCTCAAGAGGATGAGCTAGTGTGTATAACCATTAATGGATTCTCACCGGAATGGGAAAATTTCATCCAAGGTATTATTGGATGAGATCAGAGGATTGGTTGGGATTGATAATGGGTTGATTTCAAATAGGAAGAAATGAGGATTACTCTAGTTGCGAGTAACATCAGTGACACCAGAAGTAGAGAATCAAAGAGTGTGAAGGAGGAGGAAAATGTAGCCCTTGCATCGAAGGGGAAGGAAAAGAAAGGTCCCATTAAGGGATGAGGATCATAGGGAGGAGAAAAGAAGAAAAATAATTTGTCAAATATTACATTCTTTAGGTGTGGCGAGTTCGGTTACTATAACACTTAGTTTCCTAAGAGGAAGAAGGACAAGAAGGAGAAGCAGGAGTAGGTAGTAGCTTCGACGAAGATTGATAATTTCTCTTCTAGTTTGGAGGATGAATTCACACTTTATGCAATTATACCTCTAGGAGAGAGGTGGGGTGATATTGAGCTACAATTTCTAGATTTGCATATATTTGGGCAAGGTCCAAGGAAGACTGCATTGGACAAAATTTTCTTCTTGGATCATTACCCTTGCTACAGGGGCCCACAATATTCATTAGCAAATTGGTGAGTGTCAGTTGGAATAGTTAGTTCTTGAGGGATAGTTGCAATACTAGTTATAGTCAGATGCTTAGGGGCCTAGTGTAGTTGTTGTGCAGATAGAATTAGTTGTCAATGACTCAGGAGACAGTTGCAGTTCATGAGATATAATTGATTCAGATTTGGTGCTCAGTTGCAGTAGTTATATTAGCAACAACATGAGATGAGTTGTAGCGTATAGCAGAGTTGACAACAGTACAAGGTGTACAATGCATTGTCAGAAACAACATAGATGCAGTATTGGTTCAACACAGAGTAGCAGATGAATTAGTGTTGCACGAAAATTGGTGGGCAGTGGCAGTTTGTCCTAGATGTCAGACATCAACAATGTGTGTGGGAGGAGATGTTATGGGATCATTTAGAACACCTTCCTCACTAAGAAGAAGTGTTAGTTTTTGATGATTGGGTAGCATCGAACAAGTGTTCTAGTCTCATCATTGGTTAGTGAGGCTTAGAAACATAAGAACTCCAGAACCTAGAAAACATTTAAGGTGAAAACACCTACAGATGGTGCAATTAAGTTAATTAGTCAATAATTAAATTTTTCCTAAGTCTAACTTAGGAAAAATTATTAATTAACAAGAATTAATTGAGAAAGGTGAGATTTCTCTAGAAACTCATATGGATCAAATTAGAGATGATTGTATCCATTGATGAGTATTTCATGGTCGTTATTGAGGAAATGGGAGATTATAATAGGAGGTTAATGGGGTTGGAGAAAAACACACTTGAGGTCGAGTTCCTTAGCAAAAATCAAGCTTCTCGGTTAGAGTGATTCAACATAGAAAGTTTGAGCCAAAGAGGGGACTCAGATATAGTGATGGGTAGAGACAGTGAGGGCTAGAGACAATGATTATAGAGGAAGATTTCCAGTTCCGAAGAGGCAACAGTAGGAGAAAAATCTATTCCACTAAAGATTGCGTAGGTTTTGCGTAAGCAACTTCATTGTGACAGATCAATTTAGCTGAGTAGGGGGTCAATTCACCTTCCAAGATCTTTGAGATTTTTTAGGAAGGCCGTAGGATCACTTCTAGTAGCAACACTAGGTAGGCTTTTAGACTCAGAGGAAAATTCCAAGAGTGTGAGTTACATGATATGCAATACTTGTGAAAAGGCTTGCGGAGGGGTTTTGGATGACCAATTTTTTTGAGTGGTGTTGTGCCAAGATTGATTGTGGGGGAGGGATAATTTCCCTCAATATTTTTTCTAGAATTTCTTGTTGAGGATTGCAAAGTTTTGGCATCAAGTTGTACTCAAAATTTCATTGTTGCATAATAATGAAACCCTCATTTGATCCACCAGGTTTCCCACATTGGGTTTTTTCGGGTACATTGTCCAAAAATAATGGTGTCATAATTTTTGTGTGTGTGCTCTATATTTCGCAGTTCTAGTTTTTATTTTCCACAACGTTTTTATTGTGCAGAAACCACAACATGAATTATTCGTTGTTTGTCTTAGAAAATAAACTTAATAATTAAGAAGTTAGAAGAACAATTTCCAATTGTTGTACTTCAAGGAAAAATTCACATAGTAGAGTAGTGATTTTCTTGTAGTGTGTACATCCATCCTGGGTAGATAATTCACACTTTTTGGGGGGGTTTTGGGTCATATGAATTAACCCAAACCCTTTTTGGGTTTTTGCGGGTTTGGAAAGTGGAGGCTTGAGCTATTTTTGTAGATTTTTTTGATCAATTTAGAGGGCAGAAATCTAGTTCCATTCTAATAGAAATTGGTAGATTTATGGGTAGTGCACGAATTTTGTGGGAGTCAATATCAGCACTTGGGTCATCATACTTTCACCTGGGTTTTGCATAGCTTCCATGAGAAATCCCAGGTTCCTTTGTTCTCACTGTGTTATACCCAAATTTAATTGATATTAATAAAATGGCTCAACTTCCTTGCCCATTTTATTTGGTTTATTGATTGTGCATTCATGGTTGAAACTTTTATTGTTGTAGCTTAGTTCATGTTATTTATATTTGTTGTTATTTCCTATTTGGAATACTACATAAATCTTGTCTCGAATGGTGAACTTTGAGTAGAAGAGTGCAAAGCCCTATTGTATGCATCCTGACCATAATGTATATGTTCATCCTACAACTCAAGATGTTTGTTGTAGTACCCTCGAGGCAAATGAACCACTATTCTGCTAATAACCTCTGTTTGTCCATTGCTGACTCCTCTTTAGCTTGGTGTCCATTTTTACCACTCAAACTAGTAGGGGGGCTAAAAGGGACTCCTAAAGGGACATCTGCTAGGGAAACAATGGAGACTTACTCCACTGTCACCTCAGCTAAGACTCCCTACTTTTTATGGACTTTCATAGATGGGAGGAGACCCGATATGGAAAGTCTCTTGTGAAGGATGAGTCAACAAATGTTTGTGAAATGACCTTAACGATCCTTTTCCTAGAAGGAGTTTACGAATGGAGATTTCTTGCTATTTGAGCAAGGTACAAATATTTCTAGGATAAGGAGGTGAGGATTTAAGGGCTACGTTAGAGTAATATTCCTTGTAAAGGATTTTCCCAATCCATAAAATCCTTATAGAACATGACTTCCCAAGTGGTTCTTGAAGAATTAACTTTTCAAAGGTATGGGACCACACAGGACCAAGTGGACCCAACCTAGGTTAAGGGAAGGTATTATAGCAACCAATGATGATTAGGAATGATTTTCATTCCTATCCAACTTGATTTGTAAAGCTTTTTGTTTTCTTAAAAAATAAAATCAAAAATAAAAATAAAAAAAATATAATTAAAAAAAAATTAATAAAATTGTATAAACATGAAAACCAACTCTATTGTCGTGTTTATACAAAAAATTTAGGATGAAAACCAAGAATTCCTGGCACCCTAGATTTTAATTTTAAACCCTATTTTAATCACATTTTCTTTATATCCCTCTTTTTCTTTTTAGAATAAGTAGCTATAGAATTTTTGAGAATATGATGCTTTGACAAAATTCTGTAGCTGATATTGACAGGTTTCACTGATTGGAATAATTGAAGATTTTAGTAGAAGGGAATGATCAAGCCTACAAGTGAAAGAACTTGAGGACAATTCCAAAAGAACAATCAAGTATTAGAATGAAAAACTTGAAGGTACGTAAATATTGGATTTAATAATAAAGGTAAAACATTAGATTATGGAATAATATAAAGATTGTACCGTCATTTAAAGTAATGATTACTTTTCTAACTTTAGACTAAGTTATAAATATCATGTCATATCAATGACATTAGCATGAAAATCCCATTTTCCATTCATCATAACGCAAACACTTCATTTTCAAAATACTGTTTCATTGATAATTCCGCTCACTCATATCCATTCATACTATGTTTTCTAAAGAGTCGTTCTACTCATTTCCATTTACCGTTTCACTCTCATCCATACTCATATTTCTAAAACTGATACCATTCCAAAACCCTATCAAAGAAGCAATTGTGGAGTAAAAATTCACCAACATGGGAGTCATTTTTAGAATAGAGGCCAATGGAAAGAATTTTATGAAGGGTACCCACAAGTCAAGGAAATGCTACAACAAACGAAGTGGTTGGATTTTATAGAAAAAATCGATGGCTATGGAAAAGAAGTAGCCAAGTATTTTGCCCGAACCTTTGATGGAATTGAAGCAGAAATCGGGGACATCAAAATAGTGGTGACAAAAGCATTCATGGCTAAGGTAACTGGACAACCCAGGGTTGGTGATAGGTGGTTCAAAAGAAAGGGAATTCAAGGGAATGAATGTAAGGAATTTCTAAAGAACCTAGGTATGGATGTTACTATTTTTAAAAAGGGTATTCCAAGACAAATCTCAAAAGTAAATGGAGGAATTTACTGTTAGTTATTCAGAAGTTCATTACTTATGAGGGTAGATTCAGTAACATGTTTTCCTACCATGTCTATTTAATGATGCACTTTCTTGAAGGAAATGAAATCAATTTACCCTATTTTCTACTTAATAGCTTGAAGGAGATGTCTGGAAATACTCAAAGAAAAATAAAGTTCATTGAAAATACTATGTATCATCATGGTCTTGTAAAAATTCTTATTGAAGCCCATCATGAGAATTTAGGAGATAATTGGAATATTTTTTTAATCATAAATCATTTTAAGGAATTATAGAAAGAATAACCTAGTAGCAGTAAGGTAAAGAGAAGTAGAAGAAAATTGACTGAAAACTCTACTGATAAACCACTTCTACAACTAGACCAACATTCAAAAGATGAAATTCCCCTTGTAAATGTTTTAGAAAACATAAAGAAGAAAAGTATTGGAAGAAAGAAAGTAAAAAAGAAGAAAATACACCAACAAAGAAACCAGTGGAAATGGAACAGGCAAAGACTGAACAAGCAAAAGTTCAAAATAAAACTCCTCTTACTCAAACTTCATCTACTATTAGGAGAAGTGCCAGACTCAACAAATCAACAAAGGAATCATCTCAACAATCTGGAGAGTTTGTCAATTTGGAGGAAGATGAAGAAATTAAGATTCCATCACCTATAGTTCCATCACCAATTTTATCACCAGTTTCATCACCAATTGCTAATACAGTGAGAACACCAGAGATTGACTCAGTCCAACAGGAGATATATGACTACATTGAGTCTCAAGAGAAGAAAGCTACAGAAAAGGCCAACACATCGTCAAATAAAGGAATTCAGCCCGATAGTCCACAAGAACCTCCAATTGTGAATACTCTCAAACAAGGAATTTTTTAAGTGGAGATACTAATCAACCACTCAAAACAAGAACATGAAACATTGAAAGTGCAGAATGAAATACAAAGGACTCAAAATGGCAATATTCTCTTACATCGTTCTCTATGGTATGATAAGAATAAAAATCTAAAGGAAAAGAACAAGTCTCTCAAGAGGAAGGTCATAAGTTTGAAGTACAAAATTCTAATGAAGAAGTCCAGGACGGCAGTTGCTAAGAAGAAGGTAAAGAAAACAAATTCGGATGTTCTGGCTCAAGTTGATGAAGGAGTATAGTGACAGAGAAAGGCTATCAGTTTTGAATTTATGCATGAGGACATGCAATGACCTCTGTGTGGGGGAATGTTGAGCCTCATAATTGCTTCTTTTTTACACCCTTTTTCACCTATTTTATTCTTTCTTGACCATCATAATCACTCAATGGGCATCAAATCATAGAATTTATGGCATGGAAGGTATATAACTGTCTTGTATTTCATAATTTGATATTATTCTTTATTATTAGCCTAATATTTTATTTAGCTAACGAATTGGGATGATTTGGCAGCTAATGTCTAATTCCGCAACCAAGTCCATGGTTTGATAGGTTCCAAGGTGCCAGCTAGAGAGTGAAATATCTCGAAAGGTGGTGATCAATGCACTCAATGATTCCCTCCTACCTTCATGGACCAAATTGATAAAAGAATCTTCCAGTTACGTGGTCAAGAATAAAGTCAACTTTGTCATCTATAACAGGCAAGCGAAGAATGATATATACGCCTCATGATTTTCTTTGTTAATAGCAAATCGTGAATGAATTTTGTTATGTTATCTTTTCATAGTTAATTTTAGAATTTTGTTAGCGAGGATAGGCATAGATCTCTAAACATTTAATGATACGAACTTTATAAAAAGACCTCGCAGCAAGCACAAACACAATGATTTTTTATGCAATAGTGAAGACTTAAAACTCTGTTTTTAATATTCAATTTATGAAGAATATTTTCATTTCCATGAACGGTTGATTGCTCGATTGATAGTGTGATTACCTGCTTCTCGTGGAGGGCCCCCCTCGAGCATTAAGGATTCTTGTTTAGTAGATAGAGTTTCTGTATAATTTCATAAGCTTTTTGTTCTGTACAATTGAGTAGATGTGTTTTTAATTTATTTCAGATTCAAATTATGATGGTTTTACTAATATTTTCTTTTGTTTATAGATGCACATGAATTAAGTTTAACAATAGTGATAGAAATAGTGTGATTTTGTACTTAGAGTAAAACTATATTTCGTAAAACAAAGGATTTGTTTGCAGGTTATATTTCAAGCATGAGTGATTTATAAGTAACGAGAAAGTTTGAACATATTTAAGCAGAGATTCAATTTATTTTGGTTGTTCATGCGAGAGTGTGTTATATTAATAAATGAGTTGATTCCTACAAAGCATATCTTAGATATATAGAAGAGTGTGTGTGTTTTATGAATTGAATTTCATTTTACAAGTGTGAGATTGATTTATAAGTCTGAGATTTTTATTGGTTGTGTGGATTTCATAATTGGATATAATTTTTATAAGAGTGCAATTAATTTTCATTTACAATAAGTGTGGGATTGATTTATTTATATGCAGAGTTGTGAGATTTTATTTTAAAGCAGAGTGTGATATTTTATTTTAAAGCAGAGTGTGATATTTTCAATAAGTAGTCTTCGGTAAAAGAGTGTGATCATTTTATTTTCTAGGAACAATTGCTTTTCTCATGTGCATTTCAATAACTTAATTCAGAATTTATATTTCGATACCTCAACTTAATTTAGAATTGGTGTGAAAAACTAAGGACTTCTAGCACATACAAGGCATTTACACTTGATCAACTTATTAGACCTAGACAATAATTTATGCAAATAATTTAAGGTTAATTAAATTACCAAACAATACTTCTCATTGTTTGATCCTGTATAAGTTTTATTGATGAATTGGTATGTGTCACACTTTATTTATGTCCAAACTCATTGTGGTTTCCCCTTGTCTTATCTTCCATACTTATACATATTTTGGTTGCACAAGTGAGCCCACTAAGGCTAGGAGAGCACACAATGCACTCTTAACGCTTAGTTGGGACCCATTTCCTGTTTGGAGTGCACCTTGCACCCTCCAAGAGTGCATAGAGCACTCCTAACCAACATTGCCTTCGTCCTTCTTTGAAATGTGCCGTTAAAGTAAGCCTTCCTCCTTGTTTAGCACATGCACACCAACAAGACTCAAGGATCTACCTTTAGCCTTCAACATTGTGCCTTATGATCTTCTTGGACTCTTTTGAGCACATAACACACTAGGAAGGCCCAATCTTGACCTCTTCATCCTTCGTACCACACCCTACACCCTCCTTGGATTCCTTGAGTGCATGGTGCACAAACAAGCCTCAATGGCCTTCCTTCATCTTTCAAAATTGTGCCCTGTTCCCTCCATCAAGCCTTCCCTTCCTTGTTCAATGCACAGTGCATCCTCGAACCTCAAGCACTCAGTCCTTCCTCCTAGGAATTGCAGCCTGCGCCCAAAAGCCTCATTTTTCTTCTTGAGCACACTGATAAATCACGAACATAAAGTTTACATGAAACATCATTAGAATAAGATATTTTCCATGCTGATGTTTGCTTGCCATGAGTGATACCAGTTGAAACTATTCTAGAACAACATGGAAAAGATACATGAAGATATCAAACAAATAGGGTAGTAAAAGGAAGCATTCAAGAACGAATAACATGTGATGTGACAAAATGGAGAATATTTAAATCCTAATGATCAAAGCAACCCAAAAGACTCGATATGATCAAAGACCCTTTGGAGGGTAAATGCATCAACAACATGGAAGCTACATGCAAGATTGAAGATATAAGTGGAATCATTGTCACCTTTCAAGAAAGTCCATGTCATGAGTCATTATGAGTCAAAGTCATCAATGTTAGTGACTTGTGATGTTCTTACGCTATGATGATGTAGAAATCATGACGTAATTATGTAGTGATTGTAAAAGACAAAGAAGTGGAAGTCCAAGAGTCATGTATGGACAAAAGATCCATATGAGGAAGTCCAAAAATCACATGTAATTCTAAAAGTCATAGGTAATTCCAAAAGTTATTTAAAATTCCAAGAGTTGTATTGAAGTCCAAAGGTCATTAGAAGTTGAAAATTCATATGAGAAACTCAAGAGTCATGGGGATATGAAAGGTCATGCCTCAAGTTATTAAATAAGCCTCATTACTCAAGCAAAATACTTTTCACCTTGGATTATCCCATGGGGAATTAGAGATATAGAGATATTAATTTTGGGGAGCAAGTGGTGGCTCTAACACTCCACTATTGGAGCTAGTGATGTTCATTGTATTGATGTATCTTGGAACTTTTTCTTAATATTTGAAGCCATTCATCCAACACATTTTCATGCATGGATCATGGATGTTTTGAGACTATTCTTTTAATGTTTGTGGTTTATGTTTGCTCTTATATGTACTAAATTAATTGAACTATTTCGGTGACTTTAGTGCTCAACTTGTTGGAAATGTGTTATGATGATTTAAATGACCATTGCATATGTGTGAACTATTTCGCTTGATGTCTAACAGTTAATCCTTGTTCCTATGCATGCGCCTTTACTAGATTAGTACTACTACTTTTCTTTTAGAGTTCCCCATTTTTCTCCCTTGCAGTGAAATAACCTTGATACATTTACAATCAAACATTCCACAAGGCACACTCTATTGCTAATTCAAAAGCACATGTGTGCTACTCTCTCATGATGTTTTCTTAAGCCAAAGAAAATCTTTAAGTTAATGGAAGTTGGTCCATATTTCTAGATGTGATTCCTATACCAAATGGTGTGAGTTCTAATTGGGACCTCATATTGGGGAGATCCCATGTATGTTGGTGGGATCCAACACTGTCAACAGGTTCTACAGTTCCAACAAAGGTTTTATGTCACATTCCAATTATACCTAAGCTTCAATGAATGTTTCATTTCAAGTAAATATCAAAATTAATGGACTGGCATGCAAAGAATAGGAGTAAATATGGATTCATGTGAATTTTGAACAACTCCAAAGCATTGAAACACATAGAGGAAAAATGGCTAAGAAAATTCAAAGATGAACCCCGTAGTAACAAGTTTGGTCTTACAATTGATGGGGTGTGCCCATTCTCTTTCATGAGCTCAAATTATAATGTTTGGCCAGTCAGATTCATGATATACAATATTCCCCCATGGATGAGTGTTAGAAAGGAACACCATATGTTGAATCTCATTATTTTAGGAAAACATCAAGTTAAAAACATGGATGTTTATCTTGCACCTTTTATTGATGAGATGCAACAACTATGGAAAGGCATAAGAATGTATGACATATCATGTCCTCCATCAAATACTTCCTTCATGTTATATGGTGTGTTATGTTGGACTATTCATAATTTCCCAGGACTTGGTTTTTGTTCAAGTAAGATATATATATACATACACACACACACACACCACACACAGAATATAATATATAATATATATATATATATATATACACACCATAATTTATTGTCAATCCCAACTTTAAAACTTAGTTTTATAACTATTATTTTGATGTTATTAACCTTACTTATTGAATTTCATTGCTTCAAACAAAGGGGATATTTTCAAGTCCAAGATGTGCAGAACAATTTCAAGTGTGATATTCTAAAGCTATTCATAAATTTATTTATGAAAACTACTGGTTTTTTCTACCTCTGGATCATAGGTTTAGAAACTGCCATAAGAATAAATTTGATGGAAAAGTTGAAAATAGAGGTCCTCCCATTATTATGGGTCCATCTGATTGGCTTAAGAAGTATGAAGATGTTGAATTGAAAGTTTGGTAGGTGTTTTTTTTTTTTTTTTTTTTTTTTTTTTTTTTTTTTTTTTTTTTTTTTTATGGGAGTGATTCTATTGAAGAACCAAAACAAGTTGTAATTAAGATGCCACAAGGGATGAAAATGAAATCCATATTTTATGAGCTCCCACACTGGAAGGATCTATTAATATCTCACCTATTAGATCCTACGCACATCTTCAAAAATGTCTCAGATTCAATTTTTCGTCATATAGAAGGAAAAGAGAAGGACACATTGTATTCAATGAGAGATATTGCTCTTTCACATACCAAATTTGATAGAAAATGATGAAGTGAAGCTGCACTCATTACACAAATCTGGAATTTGAACAATTAAAACCCTTGTTTACTAAATTATTAGACCCAATCTCTTGTGTGGATCCCAAACAAATTAAAAATCTAGTTCAAAGCCTTATCGCATCTGAATCAAAGCCTAACCAGCACGCATCTTCCAGAGTGATATCCGTTAGATCTCTTCCATTCATAATGAACGGTCATGATCAATCCAGAATTCAATTGGATTAAATCACAGTCCATAAAATATCGCATCCAAAATTTAAATTAAATCACATGCATATTTTGTCGTGATAGCCATCAAATATGATCCCTTCAAACAGATGGTCACAATTAACTGAGCTATTAACTTAGTTCTATAAATTATCACATCCGATTTTAGAATTAATGTTTGTGCTTGTTGGCACGTGATGACCATTAGATCTGTTGGATCTGTCCGATCGGACGATTATGATCTTCTTCCAAATAGATCATCATTGATCCACACTGTGATCAATGATGATTTGTCAGTTCATTCAATCTTTGTCCACTTTCAATCGGCGATGAACAAATTAAAGCCTTTTTCCAGGGGATCCTCAAACACCAGACTCCACTAAAGGTTTTAATTTCACACACAATTTCCTTTATTTAACAGAGGATTCAACCTACAATTTAAAGAATCAACAAAAACAAATCACATAATAAAAGATCACGCAGAAACAAGTTTTTAATACAAAACTCCTTTCATTCATAATAGTATTTACATATATATTCAGAACATCTTGTGCTCTGATTTATTCTCTCCACTACTTAGCTCTCTCTAACACTTGTCTAACACTCTCCTCGCATGCTTACATTTATAGATTAATTACATAATTATGGATTATACTAAATCCATGATTTTTCCCATAATTTACTCAACTAATTCCTATTCAAGGATCTCGTAATCCCTAAGATCTCTACGAGATCTACACATATCAATTATCCCTGATATTCTCACATAGATGAGAATATTTCACAACTGGAAACCTCACACATAGATTTCTCACTAATTCTATACAAGATTCCTAAAAATAATAAAAACATCACCCCCTAAATCAACCAAATGAATAATAATATTATGAGTAGGATGCTCCTGCATCAGACTCTCGATGTAGAAAAAAAATCATAGACTCTTGTCTATGAAGTCTGTCACTTTTCTGTAGTAATGTGACAACTACAAGTCTGAATGACTTGCTACCTCCAGGATTCCAAACTATGTTTTGCTGATGGTCCTCCAAAGGAATAACTGCATCATGTAGTCTGGCATTAACTTTGTAGAATAATATCTTTAGAGAATTATTAAACTTGAATACCCATTTTCCTGGTTTATAAATTTTGAACGAGTCTCGAACTGGTTCACCGTCTGCACCTATAGCTTTGCTAGGTAACTCTGTCATGCTAAGATTAGTAAGAACTAAATTTGAAAGTTCACCTTCATCATCACTCGAATTGTCAACCAAATTCTGTATATCTATAGAACAATTTTCTCCACCATGATCTAAGAGTAATTCCTCTTCGTTAATCACATCAACAAAATTGATGTTCTCTATGGTCTCCTTTCCTCCTTTTGTTACAGTTTCTCTAGTCTCAACTTCTTTGGCTTCTATCTATTTAGCTATTGTTTCCTTCTCTAATTGAGCTGCAAACTCAACTTCATGGAATGGAAAACAATCATCCCAATTTCCTTTAGGTTCACAAAAGACTTCTTGATCATAAAAATGATCATTAGTTTTCTCTATAGCAACAAATTCCTTATTTAGTACCATACCTGCATTCACAAACAAACTATCAGTTTTAAAAATACCAGATCTTTCGGTCTCTTTTGATACTTTAAGCACCAAATTCCCACCATGGGATTTTTGGGTTTTAGCAAATCCTCTTTGTTGTGACTCAATTCCTATAAGTCTCTCCTTCTCCAACAAATAAATATGTATTTGTTCAATTTTTTTCATCAACATAGCATTCCATTTCTGTTGCAATAGATTCCACTTGACCCGTTTCCTTATTCTCCATCCATGTCTTCGGTCTTCATTCTCTTTCTCCTGAAACCATTCCTGTAGTATATTCAATTCTTCTCTCATCACTGCAATACTTATCCTACGCTCTTCATGACTCATCTAACATTTATTTGAACCTTTCCTAAGTTTCTCCATGTTCATTTTCACTAATTCTTCAAACTCAAACCAATATTCAAAATTCAATAAAAGAAAATATTTACCTCAATCAAATTCTAAAACTGACTCCTCTTCTTTTCCCTTTGCTTCCATTGTGCCTTTGATTTTCCTTGTCATATGCTTTCTTGGTCTCTCGTAACAACATTCATGAGTTGCAACAAAACATTTACAGTAGCAAGTCCTCCCTGCTACATGATACCTCACTAAGCTTTTCTCCTCTGAGCTCAGTCTTTTGGCATTTCTCTCGTTCTCTCCTCTGGAACCATATGAGCACTCCTTGCTCTAGGTTGCTGCAAATCTTCTCACCTTCCTCTATTGTTACTCTGCACAAAAATTATAAAGACTAACGCTAACAAATCTGCAATATAATCATACTTCATTCATAATCTTCTTCTACTTTGATACCACTTTGATGAAGTGAAGCTGCACCAATTACACAAATATGGAATTTGAACAATTAAAACCCTTATTTACTAAAATATTAGACCTGATCTCTTGTGTGGATCCCAACAAAATAAAAAATCCAGTTCAAAACCTTATCGTGTATGAATCAAATGCTAACCAACATGCATCCTCCGGAGTGATATCCATCGGATCTCGTCCATTCATAATGAACGGTCATGATTTCTCGGTCAACTTGATTAAATCATAGTGCATAAAATATCATGTTCGAAATTTAAATTAAATCACATGCATCTTTTGATGCAATCAATGTCAAATCTGATCCCTTCAAACAGACAGTCACGATTAATGGAGCTATTAACTCAGTTCTATAAATTATCGCGTCCAATTTTGGAATTACTGTCTGCGCTTGTTGGCACGCGATGACCATTATATCTGTTGGATATTTCCGATCGAACGATTCTTATCTTCTTCCAAATAGATCATCATTGATCCACCCTGTGATCAATGATGATTTTTCAGTTCATTCAATCTTTGTCCGCTTTCAATCAGTGATCAACAAATTAAAGCCTTTGTCCAGTTGATCCTCAAACATCGAACTCCACTAAAGGTTTTAATTTCACACACAATTTCCTGTATTTAACAAAGGATTTAGCCTACGCTTTAAAGAATCAACGAAAACAAATCGCATAATAAAAGATCACGCAGAAATAAGTTTTTAACACAAAACTCCTTTCATTCATAATAATATTTACATATATATATTCTCGTGCTCTGATTTATTCTGTCCACTACTTAGCTCTCTCTAACACTTGTCTAACACTCTCCTCGCAAGCTTACATTTATAGATTAGTTACATAATTATGGATTATACTAAATCCATGATTTTTCCCTTAATTTACTCAACTAATTCCTATTCGAGGATCTCGTAATCCCTAAGATCTCTATAGATCTATACATATCAATTATCCTTGATATTCTCACATAGTTGAGAATATTTCACAACTGAAAACTTCACACATAGATTTCTCACTCAATTTATACAATATTCCTAAAAATAATTAAAAACATCAACCCTATATAAACCAAATGAACAATAATACTCTGAGTAGGATGCTTATGCATCAGAAAACATCTGTTCCCCCTTTCCAATCCTATTATCCAATTCTTTGCTCTAGACCTCGTAGGAAAATAATATTCTCTTTTATAGATCTTAATTATATTGAGAAGTTCATCATGATAATCTTTTGATTCTCATGTGATCTTAAAATAAAAATATATTTTAATAAGTACACAATGATTTCCATGGAAGGGGTAAAACTATAACAACTTCCTTTAATTACAAATATGGTTACAAAATATCTCAACCGAATGACTGGATTCTCCACAAATATCTCTAAGTGACGAGATGTTTCTTTTGACTTTGACGTGCTCCTAGATTTGGTATGATCAGGAAAGGCAACACATGCTTAAGAAACTATCTATATAAATTCAACAACTCCCAAAACCTTAATTAATCCAAATCGGAAAAGGAAATGAAAGGTAGTCCTGTAATAGAAAGATTTGAGAGACCATCCAAAATTGAAATAGCCCATACATTAGTTTTATGATAAAAACCAACCTATGAAAATAGTTCTAATATCAAATTATAAGAAGAATTTTACTAAGAAAGTGACAAGTGAAAAATGACATACTTAGGTGAATAAGGATTGTTACATTAATAATATATAGTCTTGTTTGTCAAAAAGGGATAAACTAAATAGGAAAATAAGTAGGAAAAATATGACGATTTCATGACCCAACATCTCCCCCCATCTTATGCTACTACATGTCCTCGTGCATACTCATGTCACTGATTCCTAACATGCTGAGAGTGAAGTTGTGTGAGGTTGTAAGTTCCTGCCATGTCTTCACCTTTAACCCTGCATATTTGAGAAATAACCAATTCTTCCTTCCAAATATTATCAGTAGTACTATATGGATGTTGATAATGATAGGTGGGTAACCAAACAAGAGGGAACTTAAATCTAAGTCCTATCTAGCCTCCACCACTCCTTCTAATACAACCAACATACTGATGAGCTTTGTAAAGTGCTTGCTCAAAATTCTGACAACAATATGGGTATCCCTTCCTCAATTCTTGTTAGGAAATATCCCATCTCAACTTACTCCCTTCTAAGGCATCAATTCTCATTCCTTGTATATTTCTCTGGCATCTCCATAGAACTAATTATTGATGGTCCATCAAGAATGTATTAGTGGTTGGGAACCACCATATTTTATTATATTTATGTGCAATAGCTTCAGGTGAACCATGTTCTACTCTAATAAACATTTCTGCCCATTCTTCATTAGTTGTTATAGTATCATGGGAAACTTTCCAACCTATATGATTTTTCATAAAAGAAACAAAAGCCTTGAGTTGCACATCTCCCACATAGGGTGCATATTGGATGATTTTTCCCCAAAGAAAGCAAGATCATGTAGTACAACTCATACAAAAAATGTTGTTTTGAGAAATTATCACTTTGAAATTTTTCCAAGAAGTCTTGTATTTTCTTTGTCTTATATGGTTGCTTTTCCTTCAGGGTTGTTAATTGGAAGAGAATGTTTTTCTTGAAAATATAAAGGATAAGAAGGAGAATGAAGCCTATCACGCAAGAATGCATTAATTAGCTCATAAATGAGCTCCTATTCTTGTTGTAACAACTTAAGCTCTCTTTGTAGTTCCTTCACCTATTTCATTTCTTGATTCCTCTCCTTCTGAATTTTCACAAATTATTCAACTCTTAATTTTTTAGCCCACTCCTTCTTCAACTTATTGACCATTTCCTCGTGTTACTTTAGGAATATGACTTCATCTTTGGGAAAGAGTGCTAATTTCTCTCATTTCTCTTCTACCCTCATCAAATATTCAAATTTATTGTGAGTTATTTCGGATGTTGTTTCAACATCCTCGTGATCCCTTTTCTCCTCCCACTACTCTATCTCAACTGTTGGTTCTTGTGTAACAACAAAATCATTGATATGTTCTTGTGGTATAAAAATATTTCTATTTTTCAGTCTCCTCTATTTTAATTGCTAGTTCTTGGTAACATCACCATTGAAAATAGGTTCTTGTGGATTAGCATATTGTTTTTCTTCTCCCTGCTCTACTTCGACTCCTAGTTCTTGTGTAACAAAAATGTCATTAACAAGTTCTTCTGGAATAGTAGGTCAAAATTATTTGTATTATTCCCCCACTTTTGCTCCAACTGAAATAGTAACAATCTCCATGATTTTAGCCTCCTCGAGTGATCTAAAAATCACTTATGAATGATCTCAGCTAATTAATGTAGGTATTATAGATTCATGTGCTGGTGTGTGCCTATGTTATTTTAAGCAACAGATCAATAAGATTGCGAAGTACATAGGCAATTGGAAAACAGTAAGAGAAACATAGCAAGAAAATGAAAAAACACAACAATTTAATAAGGAGTTCACCCAATCCTCTTGGGACATGTCTCCTGGTCCAGCTTTCAGTGGTGGCCTTTTTTATTGTTTCTTCAAGCAGAGTTTTTACAATTAGCAGCTCAATTTGAGTCTCCTGTAACAGATGATGCTTAGTACGGTGGTGCTTGGATTCCCCAAGCCATTAGAGTACACAGACTCCCCCTTACCAAGTCTCAACCTCAACTGGTCTTAATGGGATGAGTTCAATTTGGTACTTAGTTCCCGACATATATCCTAACAGGGATTGCTTAAACCTCTCAAGCCTTCTCGATTCTGTCTACTCAATGTTGCCTTAGCTCTGCAGGTCAGCTTGACTTCTTTGTTCTCTGCTTCTTGCTTCACTCTCTATTTTGTCTCCTCTGTCTCCTTCTGTTCTTTGTCTGTTCATGGCTTAAAGCCAATCTGTCCCTTGACTGTTGGCTTCCTCTTCCGTCTATTTGGATTGCCCGCCTCTGTCCGCTGGAATTCCTTGCTTCTGTGTCATCACCACTGTGTAATGTTTCACAGAGAGGTGGCCACTTGTCTCCTTATGAACTGAGTGCCAACGCTTCCTCAAATGGTCATTATTTCAATTATTCTGTGAAATGATTCATCTGCCAGCTCAGCGGTCAAATCAGACTTCAAATCTTTATGCGTCATAGCTTATTTCTCCCTCAGGTCCGGTCATCCATCGGGTTGAACCTCCGTCATTCGATTTGGAGCCCCTAGATCCTATGGTCTTCGCTTATATCACGCGGTTGAGTTGCTCGACCGTTAGCCCGCAATGTGAGCGGTTTTTCTCTCTCCCCACCAGACACGCATCACTCGATATATGGAATTGCTTGGTCCTCTACCAAACCCGCATACCGCCTGAAATGCCTCCGATATTCTGCTGGTTTTGGAGCATGGGGCCCGCATGTCGGTTTTAGCACTTTTCCATGGTTTTCCCTATTTTTCACAAGACTTGGTGCTAGGGCTTTTCCTTCTCAAGGGGTTTTGCCCAGCGATAAAAACAACCTCCATTTCTGGGTTTGAGCTTCCTAACTGCCAATTTTGCGCCATGCACGGTCCCCATGGGCCAACAATTAGCGCGCTTTGACCGAAGGTCCTCGTTGCTCCATGCTGGCTGCAAATTACCATTATCCAGAAGTTATTTCTGATAGCTAGAAGATTTCTTGAAGTCTATTATACATTCTTAACAATCATGGAATTGTTTGAGGATCCAATTCAGATCACGACCTTCCCACTGAAAAGGATTTTAGACCACCAAAAGTTGGTTTTCAAGCATCGACTAAGTGAGGATACAACTTTCTCACCTGTCCAATCTCTATCCATTTTGCACTGCTTGGCTTTGAACTCCTAAGCCCAATTCTGAGGTACTCAACATCTCCCCTACGCGTCGTTCTCACCTTCCTGTCCAGAACTGTGTCTTCCTACAATTCATTAAGATATACAGGTAGCAGGTCATCAATAGAAGGCAATTGAATCTCTTCTTCAGGATCTTCAATTAATGAAGGTTCAAATAGTCTCAAGCTATCTGCATTTACGACTGAGTAGATGTGCATGTAAGCTGGTAGATCAAGGCGAAAAGCATTCTCACCAATTTTCTCAAGTATCTTGAAAGATCCATACCTGATAAGCTTTAGCTTTTTACCTTCACCTTGCATCCTGTCCTTGCTGATATACAACCAGACTTGATCACCAACTTGGAAACTATGCTCCATTCGATGCTTGTCATGCTTTTCCTTTTTTTTGGCCTAGCTATTTTCCAGCTATTCCTGTACTGCCTGATGGATCTCTTGGATTTTTTCAATGAACCTAGTTGCCTTGTCCACATCGTTGTGTCCCTCAACTATTGTGTCCTTACCAAAGACAAAATCCAAGAGAGACCTTGGTGTGAAACCAAAACAGGTCTCAAAAGGAGATCTCTGTGTAGAAGAATGTTTGGCTCGGTTGTAAGTATGATGCACATAACACAAATGTTCATCCCAAAGCTTAGGATGCTTGCTGCAATATCCCCTGAGTAACTGGATCACTGTCCTGTTGACTACTTCTATCTGGCCATTGGTTTGTGGATGGAAAGCTGTGATTTTCTTCAGTTTGGTGTCCATCAGTTCCCACAGACTTGACCAAAACTTTCCCACAAATCGGGTGTCTCGATCAGATATAATGGAAGTGAGTAATCCAAAATGAACCCATACATGTAGAAAGAACAGTTTTGCAGTTTGTTTAACTGTAATTTGTTTATTATAAGGTATCAAAATACACATTTTGCTGAACTTATCCATAACAACATACAGATAATCATGACCTTTCCTAGATTTAGGCAGTCCTCCAACAAAGTCCATGGAAACACTTTCCCAAGGATGAGAAGGAACTGGTAATGGAGTGTACAAGCATAGTTTTCTATTGCTGGGCTTGCTTTTAGCACACATAGTACACCCTCTTACATATCTAGAAATTGTCTTATTCATCTTTGGCCAATAACAAAATCTTTGTAGTTGTGCAACTGTTTTACTTACCCCAAAGTGACTTGATATTAGAGAAGTGTGTGCTTCTTGAATTATCTTTACTCTTTCAGTTTGTGGAATGCATAGCTTCCCACAATGATATGGGAGTTGATCCTTAATATGATAATCCAATTCTTCTACTCGTTTGCATTGACTTAAAGTTGCATATACATCTTTAAAGTCTATATCTTGAGCATATTGTTCAATTTAGCTTTCATGTAACACAAAATTATGCTTAAGTATAGTAGATGCATTTATAATGGGTTTATATAAAATATCTGCAACTTTATTGTGTATGCCCTTTTTATATTTGTTGACTAAATGAAACTGTTGTAGAAAACCCATCTATCTATAGTGTCTTGATTGCTGCAACTTAGTTTGGGAGTGTAGATATTGAAGTGGTTGATGATCAATATGTATTACTGTCTCTTGCCCATTAAGTAATGTTTGCACTTTTTCACACTCTATACTAATGCATACAATTCTTTATCATATGTGGGATAGTTAACTACTGCAGAATTAAATGTCTTAGAATGATAACATATAGGTTTAGAGTGTTGTATCAACACTACTCCCATGGCATAGTCACTGGCATCCGTTTGGATCTCAAATGGTCTTTGAAGATCTGGTAGTGCTAGTACTGGTGTTGTACTAATATTTTCTTTCAAGGTGTCGAAGGCTTTCTGCTGTTTGCCTCCCCACTGAAACACCTTGTTTAATCTTGTTAAAGCATGTAAGGGAACTGCAATTAAGGAAAAGTTAGAAATGAACTTTCTCCAATATTGTGCTGCTCCTAAGAAGCTCTTAACTTCTGTAGCAGATTTGGGTTTAGGCTAGTTTACAATGACTGCCACCTTAGAGGGATCTATCTTCAATTCACCACCCCCTACTATATGTCCCAAATAATTCAAAGATGTTTTGCCAAATTCACATTTTGAGAGCTTAACATAAAGTTTTTCTCTTTTCAAAACATCTAGTGTCTGCTTAACATGCTTTAAATGGTCTTCCCATGTTTTGCTAAATATAAGAATCTCATCCAGATATACAATAACAAAATCATCAAGAAAAGGTCTGAGCACATCATTCATTATTCTCATGAAAGTAGCAGGGGCATTAGTTAAGCCAAAAGGCATAACCATCCACTCATACAATCCCTACTTTGTTTTGAAAGTAGTCTTCCATGCATCTTGTTCTACAACTCTAGCCTGATGATATCCACTATGCAAGTCTAACTTGGAAAAATAAACAACTTCCTTTAACTGATCTAATAGATCATCTATGCGAGGAAGGGGATAACTATTTTTTATTGTTATTTTATTCAGTGCTCGGTAATCAATGCACATTATCCACAAGCCATCTTTCTTTCTGACCAAAACGATTGGTGACCCACATGGTGATGTGCTAGGTCTGATGAACCCCTTCTCGAGCAACTCCTGCACCTGCTTCTTGATTTCTGCATTCTCTAAAGAGGACAACCTTTTATACCTATGGCTGCAATGGTTGTTTCATCTCCTGAGTCCGACCCCAAATCTTTTTGAATAGATACATCAATCTTCTTCTTCTTGCCCTCGAACTTCTTAGGTCACATCTCCGGATGCAGAATCCAACAGTGCTCATCATCATGCCCATCCTTCTTACAGTGAGTGCATGAAGACTTGATTTTCTGTCCAGTGTTGGCCTTCCTCTCTTTCCATTTATGTTTTCTTTTCTCCTTGTTCTTACTTGCAATGTACTTGGATGATCCTCCAACCTCTGGGTTCCCATTCTCTCCGCTAGCTTCTAGATGCGTAGCTTGAACAGATACCTCATCTATACTAGTGGGATTAAACATGAGGATAGTGTGCCTCATGTAGCTATGTAGACCACCGATGTACTTCAACAAAGTCTCAGGTGAGTCTAATGAGATTCCTAGAATCAGAGCTCTCTTCCTAAATTCTTGGGTGTAACCTTGTACAGTTTTCCCTTTCAATTGGCGAAGAGTTTGCCAGCTCATCATGGCTTGCTGCATGTAGGCCAGTGGATAGAACTACTTTTTGATTGCAGAAACAAATTCACTCTAGATAGAAAGAGTCTTACCATGTCTCTTCATGTCAGATTCGGTCCTGCCTTCCCACCAAACCAAGGCAGTGCCCCCAAGGTGTAGGCTGGCCAACTGAATCTTGCTCATGTCTAAGTCGATACTCTGCACTCTGTAATAAACATCAATTTGTCTTATCCAATTGTCTAGCTTTTCTGCATTCAACTCTCCATCATGTATTGGTAAATCAAATTTAACATCTATTTTAATCAAAGATGTCTTCTTTTCATGTTCAGGGCTATTACGAGGTGTGAGAAAGTTTTCTTCTTTCCCTTTGCCTTTTGAGTGGTCATGGAGGAGAGACTCTTCTTCTCCTTTATCTTGTTTGGAGCCTGATGATTCCTCATCTTTATGTTTTCTAAAGTCCTTATACATTTCTTCTACCATGGATCTTATGGCCGAGAAACTATCTATAAATTGAGGGTCTAGGCCCACAGAACCTTCCTCCGA
Organism: Pinus taeda; assembly: GCA_000404065.3. NCBI lineage: Eukaryota > Viridiplantae > Streptophyta > Pinopsida > Pinales > Pinaceae > Pinus > Pinus taeda. Next base: position 56,126 of record APFE030649663.1, on the reverse strand, counting down.
CATTGGCTTCTGAGGGTAGACTCTTCCAATCTCAAGATTAGTTTCGACCAACTCTCCTTCTCCTAATTTGAGCTTTGATCTAGTTAGCATTCAACAGCTAAATCCAGCACAAGCTTGTCTGACCTTAACAACCTATAGCTCTGATGCCACTTGATCTAAAATCACCCTTAGGTGACCTCAGGAAATTAATGAAGGTATTATAGACTCATGTGCTTGCGTGTTTGTCTATGTTATCTTGTGCAACAGATCGATAAGATTGCAAAATACACAGACACTTGAAACAATAAGAGATCATAGTAAGCAAACATAAACACAACAAAATTTAATAATGAGTTCACCCAATCCTCCTGGGCTACGTCTCCTGGTCCAGCCTTCAGTGGTGGCCTTTTTATTATGTTTTTAAAGCAGAGTCTTACAATAAGGAGCTCAATCTGAGTCTCACTTGACAGAGGATGATCAGTAGGATCGAACTTGGAATTCCCAAGTCCTTAGAGTTCACAGACTCCCCTTACCAAATTTCGATCTCAATTGGTCTCTATCTGCTCGATGTTTCCCTTAATCTAATGGTCATCTCGACTTCTCTGTCCTCTGCAACTTTGCTTCTCTTTTTGTGTCTCTCGGCCTTCAGCTTCTTCACTGCTTCCCTGCCTCACCGTCTATCCTATCTCTGTCAGCTTGTGGCTTTAAAGCTAGTTCGTTCCTTTGACTGTTTGTTCAGCTTCCCAACTCTCTGGATTTCCTGCCTCTGTCTTCTGGGACTCCTCTGCCCTGCATCATCATTGTTGTGTAATGTTTAGCAGAGAGGTGGCCACCTGTCTCCTTGCGAACTGAGTGTCAGTTCTTCCTGAACAATCATTTTTTCCATTATTTCCTAGATGCTTGTGAAACGAATCCTTCTATCGATTCATTGGTCAAATTAGACTTCAAATCTTATGCGCCACAGTTTATTTCTCCTTCGGGTCCGGTCATTCATCAAGTTGAACCTCCATCATTGATCTGGAGCCCCCAGATCCTACGGTCTTCGCTTATATCGTGCGGTTGAGTTGTTCGACCGTTAGTCCGTGATGTAAGTGGTTTCTCTCTCTCCCCACCAGACACACGTCACTCAGTGTATGGAATCACTAGGTCCTTGGCCAAACCCACTTACTGCCTGAAATGCCTCTGATATTCCGCTGGTTTTGAGTGTGGGACCTGTCTTGTCAGTTTTAGCGCTTTCCCACAGTTTTCTGGTTTCCCTTGTGACCGAGCGCTGGGGGTCTTTCCTTTTCGAGGTGTTTTTCACTAATCGCATATCAGAAACAGACTCCATTTCTAGATCTGAGCTTCCCAATTGCCATTTTTTCACCATGCGCGGTCTCCATGGACCAACGGTCAGCGCGCTTTGATTGAAGGTCCTCTTTGCTCCGTCCTGGCTGCAAATTGCCATTATCCAGAGGTTATTTCTAATATCTATAAGATTTCTTGAAGTCTGCCATTCATTCTTAACAATCATGGAATTGTTTGAGGATCCAATTCAGATCAGTTACGCAATGCAGTGATCTAGTCATCATGTTGCAGTTTAGCATTGTCACTTCGTTCAATAGATTGTGCCAATGTTCACCTTCTTCGTCTGAATATGAGGTGTAGGAACCTACGCGCTCCCATGAGATCCTTCCATCTGCAGTCTAATTCACCCAATCCTAATCTCGCGCATTTATCTTGTAGATACAATCTAGCTCATCATCACTTCCATCGTTGCACACAAGTTCGATGTAGCGTGCACCTTCGGCCAGATCTAATGGAACTACTATGTGAAGGGACTTTTTCTCAAATATCATCTTCCGCTTCTTCAAGTTCATGACTCCATTCATATCAGTGGCCCAGTCTATTCCTGGTAACGTGAGTTAAGGGTTGCTATCATCAACAATCTCTATTACCTCAAAGTCCATCAGCATGCTCATGCCTTCAATATCCACTGTTACCCCTTGCAACCTCCCCATGGGCAAGATCTTTTGTTGGTTTGCCATCTGTAATTGAATAGGGGACCACTGCAACGCGGGCTTGCCCATACATTCCCATGTCTATTTTGGTAACACATTTCCGTTGAAGCCTAAGTCTAGAATTACCTGATCCTTTTCATATTCGCCAATCTGCGATGTTAATCTCATCTCCCTCCCAGTGCGCAATGTATGCTTTCCTAGTTTCTGAACTACACGTGGTTCACCTGACCCTGCGCACCTAGTTATCAATTCTTGTAGTCCTTACACTGCCCTATTATCGCGTAACAGTTTCATGCATGTCTCTTAAAAGGTAGTAAGCATAAAAGGATCCATTCCTGGCTCTGGTTGATCCTTACTACCTGAAGTAGAGGCCTCTGCAAAGCTCTTCTTAGCTTCCATAAACGTCTCCTTTGCGCGTTCCAATTCAAACTCAGGTTCCTTTGTAGTAGCCTTGCAAACCCACGTATCTTCCTCGGTCTACTTTCCCTTATCTTCCCCTATGGTCACACCACTTCTGAGCACCATGTTCACGTTGGGGTCTTCTTCGCGCGATTCAGACCTCATCATTTGGATATTCTGCGTTGGAGTAAGCTGAAGTACCCCTTTCTCGCGCATCTATGTGATCAACATAGGACAATCTACTGCTTCATGATCAAACTGAAAATAGTACAAACAAGATATTCTCATTGGGTTGGTATAATTGGGAGCGTAGTGCCCCAATCCTTCGCAATTGTAACAGATTAATTGTCCGCAACCCCTTCCTGGCCCCATTCCTCCTCGTCCTCGACCTCGCCCTTGGAATCCAGCGCGTGCCATCCCCGTGATTGGGTCAAGACCTCACGTTTTTGTATACATTCTATATGCTGGGGTCCACTCCATCATTAACTCGTAGCTATGACAAGTACGCTCATTGTGGCCCACCAATCTACAAAAATTGCAAAAAAGCTGCTACAGAGTCTAGGTATACTTCTGCAACAGATGACAATTGTCTGTTATGTGTTTTCCTCCAATCTGATAGATCACACACCATAGCTAGGTTACCACTCTTGGCCCTACTTGTGCCTCCGGCCTCAATGGCATAGGTCCCCCTCCTGCCAAGTAGTTCACGAATACCATACATTGATCCTTATCGTGGCCCTGGCCTTTCCATTTTATACACCACACTTCCTCATGTGCCTCTAGCCACGATTCCCTATCCTACTTCAAGCTCTGCATTTCCAGGCAGAGATTCTGTAGCTATGCATGAATCTGTTGAACTCCTAACCCTAGATCCTATATCGGTGTTTCATGCAACCTCATCACCATTTCCAATGCTTCGGCCTGGGTTGAAAGCTTCTGTTGCGACAATGTTGTCCTCAGGTGAGGTGTCAAAGACACCACAAACCATGTACGGTGCTGCACACCCATTAGCGTCATATTAGCCTCACGGATCATACTTTTCAGTCTCTAATCCAGATCCCATTGGGTCTCACCTGGAAGCATCACAATCTCCTTAAATCTGATGATTGACAGCATCTCTGATTTCAGCCGGCTAAATTCTCTATTCAACGCATTCTGGATCTCCGTTATTCCTACATTTGGGTGATCATTTGAGTGCTTGATATACCACATCAATGCACGATCCTACAGTCCGCTTACCAAGGTATCCTGCTTAATGTTATCATCTGTAACCCCTTGTGCTTCCCACACTGCTCTTACCACGAACCAAAACTGATCTGGGTCCTCATTTCCTACTCCTCTGAATATGGGTAGCTTAATCGCACTCGCCATACTGAACAGCTGGTTGGGTGGAGGTGGTAGGGAAAAGATGGAGGTGAAGGAGGTGATGGGAGTGGTGGCATAAGTGGGGATGGTAACTACGGAATGCGTTTCCTTATCAAACTGATCGCACTCCTTAGAGAAACTTAAGTGCGCTCTTCCTCGCTCGCTCACGGAGGTGAAATTAAAGGACTATTTCCTAACCCTTCAATACCTTTGTAGACCTTTTCGCTCCACGTCGTTCCACTCATTAATGTATTCACATCACCCATTTTTCACATAACAACATCTTAATCCAGGTATTCAAAGATTTGATTTACTTACCTCACGGTCCCTTGAGAAAACGTCTTTCTGCCTCACTGTACCTCACAATCATGTCTATCGCAAATTCAGTGATAAACCCTCCTATGATTTGGTCAAGCCAATGGTCTATGGGCCGCACAACCTTATCTTTTGATGCCTCTAGCCTGTGCACTAACTCCAAAGACCACACTATCGGTTTATCGAGCTTATACCTTCCCTAGTTGTCAGCTAACCTCGCGATCCAATCATATAGTTCTGAAGAGAAGGATGCAAAGAAGATCTCATGGATTTCCATATATACATAGTGATCCAGCCACCCCTTCTCAGATATCTGTGGAGTTATGTTTTCCTGTGCCACGAACTCGTGAAGCTTCTAACCCAACCAATCTTTAATTTCCTTCTTCATAGGATTCCACTGTTCCGACATCAGACATCCCCTAGGCAAATCCCAGTCCCAGCAACGGAACCATTTGTTGGCTTGTTGGGGCCTGACCTAGGTTCAAAAGTGTTTTAGCCAAACAAATCCCAAAACTACTGGCCCTTTCGGCAACAATCCGCGAAGCGTGGACTGAGGTATCACCCGAGGTAGTATGGGAGGGTGCTGGAACCAGGTTTCCACACCCTAGGGATGTCTTGATGAAATTTGGGAAGTTCGCAAACCGATCTTGTGTGCTTACGCTGCTCTGAGTAGCTGTCTGACCTTTGCGTAGCTCTGTAAAGAGCGCGAAGAGGCGATGTCTAGATCCTTTATCCTCACTGTGTTATTATTATATATCTGACTTAATTTTGTGGGCCCAGTATTCTTATTAATCTTATAACCAGGCGCGCAATCATAAACTGTAAATAGATGCATAAGAATATAACAGAAGCATAACACACAAATACACAATATTCCAGAATCAACTTATCTTTTATTAACTTCTATTTTGTTACAATCTCAACTCCACCCTGCGCACTCAGCTACAGGGGTTTGCGCACACAACTGCGGACTCTACCAGGCCTCTGTGCAAATAGCTGCAGAGCCTCTTCCTACTCCTACAACCCAAGACTCGAACTTATAGACTCAGAGTGAATATCGCATTCAAAAACGCATATCACTCTTGATCAAGACTAACCAAAAAAGTTGACTTCTACACTTAGAGCCTCGCTCTATTTATACATTCCCATGGTCCACGGACCATGGGTAGGCCGACACACTCTATATTAAATTACAATATTTTAGGGCGGACAACCCTAGACTCTCGTGCCAACATTTTGCGGGGTCTTACATTACATTTGACCAACATTCGGGCTACAAGCCCCAAAAATCAGCTATGGGGGGATCCGCTGCCCAACATTATTGGAACTAATTTTTTTCAATTGGCTTGGTTGGCACATACTAGAAAAATTATCGACTTGCCTATGTGTGTGTTGATGGTAAACAATTTTCCATATTTGATGAGGCAGTATTGGTTAGCTCTCTATATGAGGATTGCATCTTTCATGTATATATAGGTACTTCCAAACACCACTCCATATACATCAAGAGGGGCTACACCTAGTTCTACTTCATCAATAAATTCAACATTGTGGCAAATCTAATTTTGCATTATTTTGTTGCCTTTATTTATGGACCATTATTTACCCATCCTAATGTATATGGGCTTGGATGATCACAAAATTCCAATCCCAATTCATTATCTAGCTCTGTTACAATGAGAGCATCAATATTGGTCTTTTTAACCTGTATATTTATATGGAAGAGCCACGTCCTTTAGTTCTCTTCTTGTTATTGAAGGATAATCAGATTCACATCCTTCTACACTGATGTAAAAAAAAAATATTCTCATCCACATTCAATTTTATTTCAACCTAGTTGCTCGAATCAGTGGCCATGAGATTTCTCTTCATGTTATCCTTTTTTTGTTCTTTGGGTTGAGTTCTGAGTGCAAATTCTAGCGCTTCTCCTCTGTATGATCATCAACGTTATAATGATTGCAGTGGTTTCTAGGGTCTTTACACTAGTGTGTCGTGGTTGTTTTTTTTAAACCTTTCCCCTTTTACACTTCTTCTTATCCTCTTTAAAATCATCTTGGTGCCCCTTCTGCTTTGACACATTGGATTTCCCTTTCTTCTAGCTTATGTTCTCTAGGTATTTTTCTTATACACAAGCCTTGTTCACCCATCTAGGTTTGGATGGCATCACTTTATTTCGTAGATGGTTGTGTAGAACCCCCATATAATTGAGGAGTACATCTAGGTTCTTTGGGAAGATACTTATAATTAATCCCATCTTTCTAAATTCTATGGTGTACTCTTGTACACCCTGCCCTTGCTTCTACCTAAAGTAGTGCCACTAGATCCATTGGTCCTTTACATGTTTGATAGGGTAAAATTGTGACTTTATGATGGTTTTAAATTCCTCCCACTTAGTCACTGGAAGATCTCCCTCCAACCTCAAGGTCTTTGTGTGGCATTCCCACTAGGTCAAGGCATGGACCTCTAATTTTAGCTACACAAATGAAATATTTTGTTCTTCCTCTATATGATGAATACTTAAATAAAATTCTAATTGTTGCAAACATTGATTTAGCTTCAAAGCATTGATATCACCTTGATAGTTCTTGATATCAATCTTTTCTTCCACTTTGAACAGGGATTGTGAATGGTTCACGACACTCTAACTAGGTTGATCTTCCTCAAGTTCTTTTTTCAATTCCTTCTTTGTTTCTTCCAAATCTCATAACCTCCTTTATGATTGAACCTTTGTGTTAGAACCCCCATCTTCTTTGAATAACTTTAGCTTATTGGTCAAAGTTGCAATTGAGAAGATTCATGTTACAATTTATATCTGCAACTTGTTCTTCCAACTGCAAAACCCTCTCCTCTACATAATCAAGAGGGTTATTCATAGATTTGTCAACCATGACTGAGGTTTTAATGAATTTTGGCTTAGCCAACCTAGATACCCAAAAAATATCCATGATACATCCAAATAAACTTGCTATGATACCAACATTATCCATAAATTGTTGTGGGTATTCCACTAGATAGTTCTTCACAATAGGTCTCATAAAATTATACTTAAAAATATGAAATATATGCTATAAGGGTTCATCTCTTTAGATTTATGGATTTGTAAATTATTGTTTATTGTGTATGCATGAAAATTATAGTTATGTAGAAAATAGAGAACAGTGAACTAAAAACTCACAAACCAGAATTGACACAAGATATATCCTAGGAAACTGTTTCTGGAGAAAACCTAGTTGGAAGGTAAGGTCACTCTGCTCCCTTTCTCTAAATAGAAAATGGTTGCAAGTAAAAATAAGTAAGCCATGTGGCCCATGGGCCACTATGGTGCACAAATCCCCTTTGTGATCTCTCTCCCTATCCCACTCAACTACTCTGCTCATCTATGGAACAAAATGAACTCAAAAAGAATGGAACCACTTTTCCTCCTAGTATCCTAGTTATAGCATAGCCCAATAGCCTACTAGTGGTTAGGTTTGACTCCTTCAACTCTTAACTATAGTTACAATATAGACTCTTCTAGGTTCTTCTTCATCATGATCATATCGTTAATCCATTTTCCATGAATAATGGGGGATGACGTGGCATCGTCTCAAATTATGGTGGTAAAACAGGAAGGTCAACTTCTGAGTGGCATAAGTTTTGCATACAGACTCTGATTGAAGCAATCTAGGTTTTATGCTAAAGAAACAAATTTTAACCCCCAAAAATTTTTGTTTGATGCTTACAAATTCTCCCGAAAGGTTTTAGAACCCAATCTGCTAAACTTGGTCCCATCAGTAAAAATGGTCTTGTGAGTTTATTCCTCCATTGTTTCCACTCTAAAAGTACCAAGATGGATGACAAATAATATAGTGATCTAGTATAGATCATTGTGGGTCAAATCCATAAATTTCCAAATTTAATAAAGTGAAGGAGAATTTTTTTGGGCAAAAATTTTCAATGCTCATGTGGTTGATTTTCCTATTTTATTTTTGTTGCAATTTTATTTTTGAAGTAAAAAATACCGGTGATTTATTTTTTAGCAGTTTTAAGAATTTATTGAGCAAAATAATATTTTGAGTTTAAATTAATTGTTGAGGAAAAAAAATCAAACCTGTTATTAAAAGTTAATATGGTAATAGAACACCAAAAACTTTAAGGGGAAGATCGATTTTTCACAAGGGTTTACAACAGTAAACTATTTTTCCAATAGTTATATTTTTAGGGTTTTTGATTATTTGATTTGTAGGTTTGAAAGGATGATTGCAACAGGGTTAAGTTTTGAAGACCAGTTGGAGGGTGCATCCAACTACAATCCTTGGAAGGAAAAGGTAACATTGGTGTTGATGGAGAAAGGGATAAGGGAGTTTGCAGATGAAAAACTCATCCCTCCTACCAATGTTGCATAATTAGCCATCCATAACCAAAAGGATGTGAAAGCTAGGAGAACCATTTTGGATGGGGTGAAGGATCATGTAATCCCTCACATTTCCAGAAATAAATCTATCAAGAAAATGTGGGAGGCTATGACTAAGTTATATCGGAGTGACAATGCAAACAAGAAAAAGGTACTAAAGGAGAAGCTAAGAAACACTAAGATTTTCAATTCAAATACATTTTCTACATATCTAACTGGGATCAGAGTCTGAGATGATATTTTCACTGAAATTGGGGAATCTGTGACAATTTCAAAATTGGTGAGTACAACCATGAATGGATTTTCCAATCCATGGGCATCATTTTCAAAGGGATCATATCACATGCACGCCTACCTAATTTGGAGAGTTTATGGGATGACTTCATGCAAGAGAAGATTCCATATGAGTCTTTTCATGGGATCCACACTAACGGTGGTGATGAGAACCTTGCCCTTTCCAATCAAGAAAGGAAGGGCAAAGGAAAGAAAAGCACGGGAGGAAAGAATCCTCGGGAGATGGAGAGAAGGACATAGGAAAGGTCAAGTGCTTTGCATGTCACGAATTTGGCCACTATGTAGGTTAATGCCCAAAATAAGAAGGGGAAGACTAAAGTAGCAACTTCAGCAAATACATAGGTGAGAAAAATTTTAATGAATTCGAGAAGGAATTATCACTTGTATCTTGCCTTTTTGGCACCATATCTAAGGGTGTGTGGTCCATGGACAATGGTGCTTATCATCACATGATTTGTTCACCATTATTTCAGAGGAAGACTTAGAGCTACATGTGAAGTTTGGAAACATTGTCAAGTGTTCAGTAGAGGGGATCGATACTATCTAGTTCAACTGGAGTGAGCGGAGCCTTGGAGGTGACAGATGTATTTTTCATTCCTAGTGTTGACACCTAATCATAGGGATTGGGTGAGCAGTTGTAATTAGTGTAAATAAATAATAGAAGAAATGGAGAGTCATTGGGAAATGAACTGAACAGTCACTCCCTCTTGTATATAATAATGAACGACCTGAATGAATAAATCAATTACATTTTGAGGAGTTACTTCCTGGTCTGACATGGTATCAGAGCCAACACCATTTTTGGCTTCCCTCTCTACCTTGTAACTCCCTTCTGCCCATTTTTGAAGTATCTCATTTCTATAGTCTTCCCCATTTATGCATTCTTCCATATTCTTTGTCCCACGTTGTGCCATTTATACAGTTTTTCATATTCTCTTATTTGTGTTAGTATTAAATGTTATATTTTATGACAAAGAAATATTGAGGCTTGAATGAATTGTGTTATTACCATAGTCAATTTTTGAATAGTCACTCCACGACTTGCCATACGTTGCCTCTATTCTCTCCACCATTGTCAACTCCCCTATGCACATATGCGCTCATCGCTCTCGGTTTTTCACCCCCATCGTATCCCATCCTCCCAACTCAAAAAACTATTGCTGCAGTTTGGTAAGAGACACCGAATTCTAATCCATTTTTCGTATTAGACTGTTGGTATACTCCCGACTGAATGCCACATATATGTTGTTTGAAGGCCATTCCATATACCACGTCGGTGTTGAATAGTCCACATACTCTTCTGTCATAATATATAATGCTTGTATAGATCTCAATATCGCTGCCCCGTCCATCGCTGTTCCTACGCTGCTCCGTGGTATCGCTGCTCCATCCATCAAGTCTACTAAGGCTCCCGCAAAAGCAAATCCCGCAATGAAGGCTACTACGTCAAAGAAGGCCAAAAATGCCTAACCTGTATTAAAGCCTAAGACAGTAAAGAAGGTTGCGAAGGCTCCTCCTGCAAGTAAGACTATTGTTGCCAAGCCAACCAAGGCCGTTAAACCAGTTGCCCCAGCAAAGAAGCCAACTACAAAGAAGGCTGCTCCAGGTTATATACATTAATTTTGTTCTGTTATATACGTTGAACGTTGTCCTTTCTTCATTACCACCTTCTCCAATAATACCTCTGTCTTCATATATCAGAATCAGTTTTTTTTTAGGAGTAAAATTTTGCAGCAGAAGTATCTTTTTCCACAGTACATAGATTTTACAATGCATTCAATAACATCTATTGTGGGCATGGTTCTCAATGGGAAGGATAATTATCCTAAATGGTCGCAGAAAATAAAGCACACTCTCATTTTTAATGAGCTATGGAAAGGAGGGTGTGTTGGAAATGGAGACAAAGAGCCAAAAAAGCCTACCTCAAACAAGGAATTTGTCATTTGGGAAAATAAGAACAACAAGGCCTATGCATTGATTGCAGCATCAGTAAATGAAGAGGTGAGTCGCCATATTTCACCAGTTTCAAATGCTTTCGAAGCCTTACAAAAACTGAAGGAACTCTATGACTCACACTCTACACTTGAAGTTGTTCAACTCATGATTAAACTCTTCACCCTTGAATTACAAAATAATGATCCTCTTGCTCTTGCATGAAAAGTAAAATCTATAATGTATGATATCAAAGTCACTAATATTGAACTGGATATTCCTCTGATAGCTTTTCTCAAGGCACTTTATCCCACTTACTCAAATTATCTTGAGTCATTGCAAGTAAATGGAAACCTCAAAGATATTACCTTTGACTCCCTTGTGAAAAAATTTGTTGAAAGAGAGAAAGCTTTTGGTAAGAAGACAACTCCTGAGTCTTCTAAAGAGGTTGTGTGCCTCGCTGATAGAGAAAAGAATCTTGCTCAAGATTCTTCCAGAGGAAGAGGTGGTCGAAGAGGAAGAGGAAGAAATTTCAGAGGTAGGGGGAACAGACACTCTCAAGGAGAAAAGTCATATTTGCACTACATACACTACAAAAGAGATGGATCACATGATGCATCCACATGAAAGCTGCCTTGGGATAGAATTGAGCAAGAAATAAACCAACCCAAAGGTAAAACTAATGACAGAGAGAAAGGTAAAGCACCTGAATCTACTCACTATGTTGTGGCACACTGTAATATTAGAGTAAATAAAGGCTTATTTAATGCTTCACTTGCTTCTTGGAAAAATGATTGGTTGCTTGATTCAGGAGCAACTTGCCACATGACTTTTAGAAGAGATTTTTTTGAAGAATTTACTGACAATGTTGATGGAGCAGTATACTTTTCAGACAAATCAAAACTCAAGCCATCAGGGCTTGGCACAATCAGGCTTAAAATGCCTTGTCTTCCAGACTTTCTTCGACATCATGTTCTATATCTCCCACAACTGAGGAGAAAATTGTTGTCCTTGGTCCACATCTACTAGCAAGGACACTCCATTCATATGTTTGATGGCAACCTTAAGGTGAAAAAAGAATTAGACCACTCACTTGTCATGGTGGGGATAGAAGAAGAAAGGCTTCTCAAGTTGCAGGGTACCTTTGCTCATACAAAAAATTTCTCATACAATTCTCATTATGAAGAAGGTACATTTCCATCAAGTTTATTATGGCATGCTAGATTTGGACACTTGAACTATGAAAGCCTCCACTTGTTGAAGAAAAATGGTGTTACTGGTTTGCCTACAATTCCTAGGAAACTTAAGCAATGTGATGCTTGCATTGTAGGAAAGCATAGCAAATGGTGTTTTCATGATTCACATTCCATAGCACATAGAAAACTTGAACTCATTAATTCAGATTTATGTGGTCCAATCCCTGCTCCTTCTGCAAATGGAAATAAATATATGATAACATTTATTGATGACAACACCAGAATGTGTTGGGTTTATTTATTGAAGAACAAATCTTATGCTTTTCAAACATTCAAGAACTTTCATACATGGATTGAAAATGATGCACAATCTCATATTGGCTCTATTCTCACTGATAATGGAAAAGAATACACTTCAAATTAATTTGAAAACTATCTTCACCAACATGGAATCAAACATCAAACAACTGTGCCTTATAATCCTCAACAGAACTGAGTAGCTGAAAGAATGAATAGGACAATCTTAAATATGGTATGCTCCATGATGTTTTCAAAAATGTAAAATTGATGTTTTGGGCTGATGCAGTTCTATGTGTTGTATATGTAAAGAATAGATGACCATCTAATGCTATTAGAAACAAAACTCCTTATGAAATGTGGTATGGGCACATTCCTTCGGTAAAGCATCTCTGGGTCTTTGGCTCCACATGTTATGCCTTGATACCAAAGGTATATAGAAACAAACTTGGTGCAAAAAGTCGTAAGTGTATCTTCCTAGGGTATTCAAACACCTCTAAAGCATATCGTCTCTATTATGAATTCAATAAAAAATGTGTTGTATCTAGAGATGTAATCTTTCTTGAATCATCCAAAACTGACAATGTTGTTGAACGACAACTTGATCGCTTGGATAGATTCGCAAATGCAAAACCATTTCAAGAATTTTATAATCAGATTCCACATCTTGAAGGGGGGATTCCTATACTAGATCAATCTGTGGAATCTTCTTCTGAAGCATTCTCTCCCCCGCATGAAACTCCAACAATGGATCATACTTTGAGTGATGTGATTGATAGAATTGGGAGACTCAATCTTGATTCAGTCCCAACTCAATCAATGGAGCAGCCTGGACCATCTGAGAAATTTCCCCCAAAGGCACTTGAAAGTGTTCACCCTGATGAGGTTGGAAAGATAGGAACTAGAAATTCAAATTGGCAAAATGGAGGTGATGTAGATGACTCTGATTCACCTATTGATATGGATGTTTCTTATGATTATGAATTGAATTTTATCTATAGATTTTGAACCAACTTCCTTCAAAGAAGTTGCTTCTCATGATGAATGGAAAGAAGAATTGCAAAAGGAGTATGATGCACTGATGAAGAATGACACTTGGAAGCTGGTTGATCCTCCATTGGGAACCAAACCAATTGGCTGCAAGTGGGTCTAGAAGAACAAATATAAAGCTGATGGCTCACTTGACAAACACAAATCCAGGCTTGTGGAAAAATTTTTTGCACAAAAGGAAGGGGTCAATTATGAGGAGACATTTTCCCCCACAGCAAAATGGACTACCATTCGGACACTCTTTGCCCTAGCAGCTCAAAATGGTTGGAAATTCCATCAAATGGATGTAAAAATTGCTTTCTTGAATGGAGATCTAAAAGAGAATATTTTTATGTCTCGGCCTGAAGGATTTTATGTGAAAGGACATGAACATAAAGTATGCAAACTTGTGAAATCCTTGTATGGCCTCACACAAGCACCGTGAGCCTGGTATGAAAAACTAACTAAGCATCTTCTGAAACTCAATTTCAAACATTATGATCTCGATGATGCAACTTTATTTGTCAAGAAGGTTGGGAAAACAATTGTATATCTTGTGGTATATGCAGATGACCTTTTGATGATAGGGAACAATGAGAGCTACATTGCATCCATAAAGAAGGAATTGAGGAAAGTTTTTGAAATGATTGATTTGGGCTATGTTCATTACTATCAAGGTATTGAAGTAACTCAACATCCAAAGTCCATATTCCTTTCTCAAAAGAAGTACATTGGAGATTTGTTGAACATGTTTGGCATGACTGAATGTAATCCTCTGACTACTCCAATGGAAAAAAACTAAAAGATCACATCCATTGAAGGAAAATAATTTGAGGATGCAACAAAGTATAGACAACTTGTAGGAAGTCTCAACTACCTAACTACTACCAGACCAGAAATTTAGTTTATTGTTGGAATCCTCTCCAGGTTTATGCAAAAGCCTTGTGAGGGACATTAGTTTGTTGCAAAAAGAGTTCTAAAGTACTTGAAGGGAACTCAAGACTTTGGAATCAAGTATACATAGGTGGGTGACTTCAGCTTGATTGGATACTCTGATTCAGACTTCGATGGAGAGAAAGAAACTGGGGTATCTACTTCAGGTTATACTATGAGTCTAGGATCAGGAGCTGTCTCCTGGAGATCACGTAAACATTCAGTTCCAGCAAATTCCACAACAGAGGTAGAATATGTGGCAACAGCCGAGGCAATAAAATAAATTGTAACCTCCAATTAGAGAGGCATTTCATGTATCCACTCATTGTTTGCGTGATACATGAAGTCCAAAGCCTAGATGACATTTTCCTCATTGGTTCGTCAACCTGATTTTTTAAATATATATCTATATATATATATATAATGTTCTCATTTTAATTGATGTTACTATAGTTAATGAGGAATCTATTAAATAATCCATGATGATGTTAGCTCCCAAGCAAACATAAACAAGAAGATTATGACCTCATTAGCCTATCTTAATTACTCACTATAGATAGGATAATCCTTCATTAATACACAATAATTTTGTAGTTATTATTTTCATAATAGTGTTTCCGCAACTAGGCCCCATATGTCCTTGAGTGCATAGAAAGTGTTGCAGTTCCCTGGGAAAGGTATTGTGAGATATCGTCCCATCTCTCTATGGTCTTATACTTGTGGATAGAAAATTAGTGAGTAAGGGGAAAATGGATATGATTCCTATCCATTTTCTACATTATTTGTTACTTCAATTGCTAATAAGGAGGTAACATCATTATAATACCAAATCAAAATCCATAATACCCATTGGAAAACCACTGGGTATTATAATGCAGAAAATACCCAGCAACACGTCCACAAGAGTAAGCACATCCATTTTGATTTGGATCCACCAAGTCAGCAAGGAAAACAAAGAGATGGCTTTGTATTATCTACTGATCCACTCCTTTTATTATATTGATTTGGTTCATTGGCTGGGTATTTTTCCGCTGGCTCTCCAGTTATTTTTGTAGTGCCTCTCAGGAAAATTCTTGAAGATTTGCAGGTAAAACAAGTACAATCAACTGCACTCATGATTGACAATACCTCGGCAATAAAGTTGGTCAAGAACCCAAAGTTCCATGATCGAACAAAGCACATCAATACAAAATATCATCTGATTCGACATCATGTTGAGGCCAACACAATCCATCTTCGTCATTGTTCCACTAATGAACATATTGCAGACATCTTCACGAAAGCGCTTGGAAGAGAAAAGCTTGAAACATTCAAAACGATGTTTCGACTCACCAACATCCCTTCAGATTAAGGGGGAGGAATGTTGACACCTAATCATAGGGATTGGGTGAGCAGTTGTAATTAGTGTAAATAAATAATAGAAGAAATGGAGAGTCATCGGGAGATGAACTGAGAAATCACTCCCTCTTGTATATAATAATGAACAACTTGAATGAATAAATCAATTACATTTTGAGGAGTTACTTCCTGGTCTAACACCTAGATTGACCAAGAACCTTCTAGCACTCTTAGCGATGGAGGAAAATGGGTATGAGGTGTTATTCAGAGAGGGATAGTTTTTTTCAAGATCATATATTCCAGTTCGAGCACAAGATGATTGATTGGGAGGAGAGAATGGAACCTATATATGCTGAGGGGTTAGTGAGCATGACCACAGGTTCATGAAAATGATATGTGCAATTTATGGCACAAGTGGATGCCACATTTGCATCACATGGATTTACCTATTTTATGGGATATTTTCAATGGTCTTCTAGAGTTCAACGTGGAGTAGTAGGGTGTTTGAAAAGGGTGTTCTTTGGTAAGTATGCCAAGACTTCTTTCCCAAGTAGTGATTTTAGGTCCAAAGGGTTGTTGGATCTAGTTCATTCAGGCATGTGTGGCCCTATTTCAATAGGGTCCTTGAGTGGGTACAAATATTATGTTACCTTTAATGATGATTGTTCTAGGAGGACTTGGACCTACTTCATGAAGGCCAAGAATGAGGTCTTCAATCACTTTCGAGAGTTCAAAGTTCTCATAGAGAATGAGACAGGGAGGAAGATTAAAGTCCTGTTGTGCTATACAACAACCCCCCCCTCCCATTTCAAATTTTCCGTAATCTTATTCTTGGATACTAAACAGGAAATAACGTACCTTTGGTTTGTAAAAAAGCAATAAAACCTTTACATAGAAATAAATTGCTTTATTTCTTGCTTTTTAAATAAAAGTGCTTCAAAAAACTCTTTAAAAAATCAAACATCTCACTTCACATGCTCTTAAGACCAAAAAACATTCAATCTAAATATGAATGTAGTGATGTGAAGTTGCTGCAAAAATCCTAATCATTGGGCTTCTTAAACAATTCATTAACAAACATGCGTTGCAATAAAGCGATCGCATATCACCTATGGCATCGCAAATTCCAAGTGATAGGTTTAACAGAACATTGAAACTTTGTGATGCGATATGATTTGTGCATCTTGCATATCGCCGAAAACCAAAAGAAGCCACACCCGAAAACTTGCGATGCGATAAGATTCTCGCATCTCACATATCGCAATCCTAGCAGAAATAAGTGATAATCACCTTGGGATGCACGATGTAATGTTAAAATATAATAAAGTGGTTTAATGATAATATGGAGAAAACATGATGCAGGCGGTTAAATAAATATTTTTCCAACTCTATGTGCTAGGTCATCATTGATCACAATCACAGAAATCTGAAAGATTCTTAGATCATGGCGCTTACACCTACTGACTTGCGATATGCAATGGCTCCTAGAATATTTAAATAATACATATTGAAATCGCTCATCGCAAAATCGGGAGATTTACGGCACACATTATAATGAGGCCTTAAGAAAACTGAGATGTGTTCTATTTATTGAACATTTAAGTTTCACATCGTTTAACATGGCAAAGCATTAAGAGCAGTAATTACTTCAGTCCTTCAAGATTTCATATTTCGTGTTAATATCAATTCATAATACGAAATATTTCACACGAAATGCTCCTGCCCTGATTTTCGACTGTACTATTATCACCACCATCTGTTCAAGCATTAACCTCTATGAAAGTTTTAGTTTATCGCTCTTCTCTGTTTCATATAATTGCATTTTGAATATGCAAGTATGCATCCAACTAAAATTACAAAGAAATCCCGAAAGGAAAAAGCTTTCCATGTAGTAGCCGAAGGACCAGAAAAGGTTGTGTTGATCTCAGATACGACATGCCAAGACTATAGGAAAAATTCATGGGAAGGAATATATGATATGTTGGAAAAATAAAAGTCGAAGGTGACTGAGGGAAATTTTAAAGCTAATGGACCTGTAGAGTCAGAGAACACCCTTGGAGATTTGGCCGACTCTTTTCTTCATAGAATAGCGGCCCGACCAAAGATTTTTCCATATAATGACATGGTAAAATGGGTAGTTGAGGGCATCAATATAATGGATGGGACACTATTCAAAACCAGCGGAAGACTATTTGGATCCTTCAAGCCTGAAGACTTGAGGTAGTTGAGGGCATCAATATAATGGATAGGACACTATTCACAACCAGGGGAAGAATGCTTGGATCCTTCAAGCCTGAAGACTTGAAGAAAATGAATCATTTGCCAGAACCTCAGAAGTACTACAACAAATCATTCCTTGAAGCTTTCTCAAAGGAAAATTAAATAGAGTTGGACCCCATCAAACAATGGAGGCACTTCCCTAACAAGCACAAGCACGAGTCATCCGATATGTATTCTATCGACTCTCTAGTGTCTCCATATTGTTATGCTGCCGTAATGATGTGTAGATTATTTGGAAGCCCCAATTCTGCTAAATTTTCCATTGAAATTGTTCCGTTAATAGAAGCAGCATTGAATTCTTTTGTGATGGATTGGGCTACTATCCTATCAGACAAAATGGTAGTCCAAATACTTGATTATAGGTAAAATAGGTTTGTGACCACTCGAGTTGTTCCCCCATTCTATATGAGTGCCTACATAATCGATACCATTTGTTTCAATTCTGATTTCCCCATCATGTGACGGAAATGGACTGTTCAGTACCCAACCCCCATCCATATTTACAATAAATACTTGTGGTAGAAACAATATAAGAGTCATTTTTACAAAATTTGTCATGGCTTCATTTTACCCATTCATCAGGCCATTTTTAACAGACCAATCCCTCGGCTGTCCGAGGAAGCTAGCATCGATTTAACTTCAATTTGCAGTTGGTTTGTGGAAGAGTTGTTTACATACATTAGGGTTTTCGATAGCATTACCGACCCGCATGTCCTTCCTCTATATGTCTTGGATAAATTATTGGCTAGGGAAATAGCCTGCCAGATAGTTGAAAAAGGGCTTACAAAAAATCTCAAAGACGCCAAGAAACAGTTATGGCCTGCCTTTTCGATTCGTCGCAGCATCTATTCATTGCATGATTATAAGCACGCCCAAATTGAAGCCAAGAAAATAGGGGGTTTGAACCTAGCGATTATTCCCAAAGGCAGTATGACCCGAATAAAGTTGCTTATAATTTCACTACTCAGGTAAAAGTTAAACAATTCATCCATGAGAAAGATGAATTCGATGACTTCTCTTGATCAGCTGAGACGTTCTCACAAGTACACCACCTGGTAAAGATTAAGCTAGAACCGGTGAAAATGGATCAATTCATCCAATACAGGACGCAAAGGCTTTAGACAGTGCCACTCAACTTATTGGATATTGCACCAGTCATCCAGCAAGTAGCGTAAAGCACAAAGCAGGAGAAAACTTCTGAGGTGGCTGAGACAAGCGAGAATGAAATTGAACAGTTGGACACAAATGTTCACGTTGATCCGATATTGATCAAATAATGGGAAGAGTTTGATCAACAGATTAAAGGTCAGGGTAATACCCAAACTGTTATCGCGCCAGAATCTCCCTTAAAACAACAGCCCATGATTCATGAGCCTATTATTGATAGACCATCTGGCATGGACTCACCTCTAAAGGAAATCGAGGTAATCCCTGAGTATCCTTCGTCAAAGATTACACTCAGCATAGAAGAAATTCCACCGTTGGATGTGTTTTATAGCCCTAAACACAAAGTTGTAGTCAAAAAGCAGCGAAAAAAGAGAAAGTTAGATCAAGTATCAGCGACAGTTCCTCAAAATGAATCCATGAATATCATTTGGAGAGACTAAGAAGTTAATCCCTTTGAAAACTTGTCCAATTTATCTTAGTTTGCGGGGGCATATATAGCTGCTACGATTGACAAAGCAACTAAAGTTAATCAATTAATCAAAGAAAAGGTTCAAAAGATTAAACAACTTGAAGAACAGCTAAGGGCAGAAAAATAGAGGATTGATCAGCAGGCTATTGAAAGACAACAACACCTATCTCAGGAATTCGAACAGCTGAAACGACACATCATGAAGAGATAAAATCTAAGGATGAGCAAATAAAGCAACTACAACTCTCAATGGATCAATTTAAAGACAATCCCAAAATTGAAGAGTTTATAAATGAAGCCATAGAAATAAATATTTTCTTGTCTCAACAACTAACCCAACTCTGCCGAAAGATATCTCTCATTCATCCACTATGTATCAAAACCAGCACGTTGATAGATCAAGTAGTCAATTCCAAGTTGGAATTCGAAGATGAAAATGACAAAATTACAGATTATATCTCTTGGCAGAACAAAAGAAAGGGAAGGTCTACTAAATCACCAGTAATTGAAGAATCTCACAAAGAGATATTGTTTGCAGAATGGGAGACACAACTGATCAAAGAAAAAAGAGAAACTTCCAAGGCCAGGGCAGTGAGGAATAATATCATTGAACTGCTAAATGATAACTTGCACAACGCAAATTTAATTTTTGAGTGTTCCCCAGAAAAACTTCCAAAAGAAAAATTGTTGGAAAAGCAATGGAGGCAAGATTTGAATACCAGGGAGGAGCAAATCAAAAAATTAAAAAGTATTAATTGGGATGCACATTGGTTCTATTTGGTCAAACTGCATAGCCAACAAATGACAGTCAAATTTCTTGCTGATGCAGCCGAGCGCATGATGCCAGAACTCTTGAGTGTGGTGTACACAGGTCAATTGCATGCTAGGATGAGTCATCCACTGGAAATCCAAACTATGCTCGAGATTTGTCAGTTAAATCCGCAGGAGGAATGATAGATGCGATGAATCTTTTTAGAGTTATTGAAATTCTATTTTTATCATGAAATCCCATATTTTGAGAGAGGTTGTTCCAACCCCTCCAAGCATCTTTTACAAACAGTTTGTTTTTAGTTTTACTATAAAGACCCTTCCATGTCATGTTAGAAAGGGTCCTGAATTTGTATTAAAAATTGGATTGAAGAAGATAGCACTTCTGTACTTCTTAATTTATTTTTGTAGAAAGCAAGGATTAAGGTTCAAACTTTTTTGTAAGGCGATTTCAAAAAGACTTGCATTTTTATATCGCTTTGGAGTTTTCAGAACAAGAAGAAAGAACCAGACTGTTACTTCTGTTATCGCTCAGGTTGTTCCCTGGCTCCAGGAGGGAATACAGCCGAGGTAACCACTAACCAATCTTTTAGTTGCAGGGCCTAGCCTACCCACAACTAGAGAGGGCTCTCTCTTTGTAATTTAGCTTTGTTTTGGAGTATCTTAGGCTAGTTATGAAGCACAAGTTTTTGTTTGGTGTTTGGAAGGTGATATTCAATAGGATAGGGCAGTAAGTTGGGGGAAGTTCAGACCATTGGGTTGATGGAGTCTAATTGAAATGAGCCTCTGGGAGGGTTTCTTTGGCAACAAGACAATTACAGAGCAGGATAATCTTACTTTGATAATCTTGTGGCATAGCCCCTAGATTGGCAAGCAACTGCAAAGGTACATAACAGTTAGCCATATTTACAGGGATAAATGGGGCAACAGGAAGAAATGGGACAACTGGAATAACAGGGAGAGAGGAAGAAATATGTGCAGTAGATGGAGGAGTGGAGAAGGTGCTTTGAGAAGTGGATGAAGAACTAGGGGAAGCAAGAGTAATGTGAGGATGGAATGAAGCTTTAGCAGGAGTTGGGATATAATTCTGCTGAATGGTTTGAAGGTCTGAATCAACAGATTTTTCTTGTTCTTCTTGTTTCTTAAGGGTCTTAGGGATCAAATTAGGATTTTCAAATATAGCTGGGGGATTTGGATCAGGATTTGATCTTGTATAACGAGTTTTCTTCTTTGGAGCCAGCTTCTAAATCTGTTTTTGGTATTTTTGCTTGAATATGTTTAAAGCAGGGAAACTAACCCTTTCTTGATTCAATTCCCCAATGGAGTCGCCAATGATGTTATCACTCAGGTTGTTCCCTGGCTCCAAGAGGGAATACGGCTGAGGTAACCACTAACCAATCTTTTAGTTGCAGGTCCTAGCCTACCCACAACCAGAGAGGGCTCTCTCTTTGTAATTTAGCTTTGTTTTGGAGTATCTTAGGCTAGTTATGAAGCACAAGTTTTTGTTTGGTGTTTGGAAGGTGACATTCAATAGGATAGGGCAGTAAGTTGAGGGAAGTTCAGACCATTGGGTTGATGGAGTCTAATGGAAATGAGCCTCTGGGAGGGTTTATTTGGCAACAAGACAATTACATAGCAGGATAATTAAGCACAAGACAACTTTGAAGCTTAAATAAGATGAAATGAAGTTAAGAAATGAAAGGCAATCAAGAATCTTTCATTTATAATAACAGAGGGAAATTATATAAACATTTCAGGGAGCAGTTGAGAAGTCCTTGATGATGTTTAGAGTGAAAGAACGAGGGAGGCAAGAGCAATCAAGAATTCTTGCCTATGCTAGTCCTGTGGAAAACATAAAAAATTACAGGAATTGAACACAGAGTACAACAAAGTAAATTCTGGGTTATTCTTCTTTCCTGTAACTTAGAACATGATATTTAGATGATAAGTAAGACACAAATACAGTAAAATAAGAGTACATAAGACTTATTGATCCATGCATTAACACGAGAATCTTGCAATCTATCCTTTTTCCATCGATTCCACAACAGTAAGTTCACCAACAAAGCATCCCAACGATTTTTATTTCTGAAGAGTTCTCAAAAACTTACAGCGCAGGTCCAGAATGATATTCACCAGCCAACAATAATACATCTCTTTAGCAAGTACTTATAGAAGTTTACAAAATATCACGTAGGGAAATATCTCGATATAAATTTATCCATCTACTCTGACAGAAGCAATAACTCATGTGGGAAAAAACTGTGCAGCAATAACTGAGGAAATAAATGTGCTTTACTGGCTGCTGTAGGTGTCCTTTCTGTTGTTGACTCTTTGACTCTGATAGTCGGTTGATGACCGCTTTGCTGATGTGCTGTCCTGTCATGCCGTGCTTTGCCACGTGTGTTTGAGTTTGTTTGAATGCTTTTTAGCACTCATTTCATCCACTGCCGATTTGAATTTTCGATGGCAGAGCCATATAATACAATTTGCTTGTTATGCAGACAATTTATAAGAAGAGAATCAAAGCTACTTTAGAATCTCAAGCAGGTTTTGCCACACTGATCTGTTGGTAATTGATGTTTTCTTAATTTAAATAATATCTCATCAGCTTCAGTGTCTGTATAATAATTTGGCCAGACTGGAAAGAGATGTGCTATCTCATGCTCAATGTAAAACAAGTCTTCCAGTTTATCATACAAACTTTGTCCAGAGGGAGGCACTGTTTCTTCTGGGCCACTTGATAATGCTGTAATCTGATTTTGCACATAAGTATTTAGCCTGTATGCATATTGTTCCTGTTTTAATAGCTTTCCAGTGCTAGTGACCAGGCTGGGTAAACCTTTGCTCTGTAAATTTGAAATTTTCTGTCTGAAGGCATGCACCTCTGTCTGCATTTCTGACACTTTCTTTCTATAGTTTGAACAAAATTTCTCATGGTCAACACTTTCTTGACTCTTACAATAGTCTCTGTCCTGTTCTGAATGTTTAGAGCTGCTAGCTGCTCACCAGTACGAGTATTCAAAAAATGAATCAATTGATTAGCTTGCTCAGGCTTATCTGCCAATAATGCTCTGGCCTTTTGAGTTTCATATTGAGCTACTGCCATTAATTCTATCCGGTCAAAAATAGTTTGTATTGCTGTCCATTGATCAGCAATAGCTTTGCCAATATTATCCCACAAAATTGTTTTTATTTCAGTCAGGGTTCTATGGAGAGTGAGGTCCTTCTCCAAGGCCTTTATTTTGTTCTCTAGGGCCTTTACTTCCTTGGTCTTCTCGGCAACTGCCATCTTTGATTTATCATAACTAGCCTCAATCTTGGCTAGCTTTTCCTTAGTCTCCCTCATTTCTGCCATTTGTAATTCCAGAGCCTTAATTTCTTTCATCATAGCTTCCATGCTCAAACTGGCCTCTTGCAATGTTGTTGTTGTAGTTTCTGCTGAAGTTGAGGCACATGCTGCTGAAGATGGATCCAAGGGAGGTGCTGCTGTAGTGACTGTTGTAGGAGGAGCTGTGATTATTGGAGCTGTTTAGGATGGTTGTGGGGCCAACTATAGCTGTTTCCCTTGTTGAGCCTCTTCCAATGTTTTTTCTGTGTCTAACAGCCTTTGGTTCATCCTCGTAAGCAGGCTGACCACATCCTCTACTTCCTGTTGTTGCGCCACCTCTGTAGTTTGAGGATGTATGGTAGTTGGCAGCTTCATTTGTTTTCTCAGGGCTGCTATGTCTTCCTCCTTTTTTCTGATTAAGGCCTGTGTGCCTTTGGGATCTTTGGGATCATGTCACAACTCTATAATGATCTCTTCCAAGGATTTTATCCTATTATCCTTGGCCAATGAGGAGGCTTTCTCCAGCTCTAGTTGGGCAGAAGTATTATACAAAGAATTTTGTAATCTATGAGCTATAAAGCCTTGTCTGCTAGCGTGGAGTAAAACATTTCTCCAGCCTGCTTATGTAACTCAATCTGGTCTATTGGATGTATGTCTTTGGCCAGGACCTCCAGATTGGTTCTAATGTAGTCTGCAGCTGACAGTGGCTGCTGTATAGTAGGTCTAAAGTGACGAAGAGTCATCTTCCCTGCTTGCATGTCATATGTTGCCATCAGTCTTTGTTGATTTGTTGGTGCATTCTCATCAATTTATTGTAAAGCTGAAACCTTATTGTCTCATTTCTAGCTTTGATCTCAGTGAATGCTCGTTTAATATCGGAGCCCTTCCTAGTCTGCTGTTTGAAGGATGAAACCTCCCCACCTGGTTGTCTCTCTTGCTCCTGCTGAAAGGAGCTAGCCGATGTCTCCAAAATAGGAGGGATCTGCTGTTCAGAAGTCCCCTCACCTCTGATATTGCCTGTAGTTTCCTCAGTAATTTCCTCCTCTGAATAAGGGTTTAGCCTCTGTCTTTTCTCACCTTGTTAAATAGTGAATCCATACAGGTGAAAATAGTTTTAATAAGAGGAGGAATGACCTGTTATAGAGTTTTTTAAACCCAACGTTTCAGACTGCCAAGTGAGTCCATCATCAGGGGATGCGACAATAGATAATCTTCAAACATTAATGATATATCCATGAGTCATGATTAGGTTATATATATAGGTTATTAAAGAAGGATGTGAAAAACTAGGTCGGCCATTTTTATTTTTATTTATAATTTATTTTTAATTTACTTTAATTTAATTTATTTATTTTAATTAATTAATAATGTTTTTATTTTAATGGATTTAATTATTATCATAACTAATTAGAAAACTAGAAGGTGAATTATGACAATTATTAATAGAATTCGAGGATAAATTAGATTGCTAATAATAATATCTATAATTATATATATAAAATACCTATATAAATTATTGGATATAAAATAATTATTAAAATGATGTTTGTTTAATTGTCATTTGGTTCTAAATAATTATTTAATTGTTTAATTAATTAATATTAATTATAATTTAATTAATTTGTTTATTATTATATTTTTATAATTATATTTAATTAATAATTAGTAAGTTAGATAAGGACATTAATTAATTTAATTTATTAAATAGATTCAGGGAAAATAGATTTATTAATGGAATTATATATAGTATACTAATTGTTATAAAATTTAATTTAAATGTTTGGTTTGTAATTGATTTGTTAAATAAATTATTTATTTAATGTTTGTTTTATTGATTTTGTTATATAATCATAAATATTAATTTTTTTAATAATAAAAATATTAATTTTTAATAAATTTATTTAGTATTATTAATATTAATATTAATATTTATTTATTATTTTATACATTTTAATTTTTATTAATCTAGTGAGTTATGAATTTAATACTTAATTCTATTGTTTGATGATTTAATATTATATTATTACTTTTATTGAAAATATTCAATCTAAACTATTTAATTTAATTTAATTAATTAAAAGTTAATCTAATTTATTATTTATTAAGATTTATTTATTTTACTACTTAAAGTGATTTGCATTTGGTTTTTATATAATTTAATTCATAATTAATTTGATTCATTAATTAATTTTATAGGATTAGAGAGATAATTTTTATATTATTATCTAAATTACAAGGGTTAATTTTTTATTTAATTGTTTAAGTTTACACCTATATTTATTATATCAGATGCGAAGAATCTATTACAAATTTATGATTAAATTAGTTAGCTGATTTAATGTTTAAGGAGGATGATTAAGGAGAATTTTATACAAATTTTTAAGGGAGGAGGGAATAGGTTAATATAAGCGATAAGAGCTGATTATTGTTTTTTTAAGATTATTGTTTTTTTAAGATTTCAAGTAAAGGTTTCCAGGTGTTACTTAGTTTCAGTCCATCATCACGGTTAAAGTTGTTTTTTCTTTTTTCTATTTCAATGGCTTCTTAATTTTCCGTTTAAAACAGTGTTCCTCTTTTTTCACGAGTTTGGCTTCTTCCATGCAGATGTAATGGGAGGAAGAATGGACGTGTTCTGCTAAGGCTGATTTAGAAGTTCTATCTCTTCTTAAGTCAGCAGTGTGTTCTTTAATTCTAATGTTAAGAGACCTACCTGTTTCACCTATGTATTCTTTACCACATGAGCAAGGAATTACATAAACGCCTTTTTGAAGGTTAGGGTTTATGGGATCTTTAACTGAGTTGAATAATTGTCTGATGGTGTTAGTAGGGGTGAATGCTACATTGATGTTATGTTTGTTGAGAACTTTAGTAATTTTATCAGTAGTGCCTTTTATGTAAGGAAGGGAGACCTTAGCAGTTGATAAATTTTGATCCTTGGAATTATTGTTTTTCTTGCTTAGGGATAGGTGCATGGCTTTCTTGATGGTGTTTTTGTTATAACCATTTAGCTCAAACACTTTGTGGAGATGGTTGAGTTCATCATTTAAATGGTCAGGGTCAGATATTCTGGCTGCCCTAGTAGTTAAGGTCCTAATGATGCCTATCTTCTGTTTAGGGTAGTGATGGATATATCATTAATGTTTGAAGATTATCTATTGTCGCATCCCCTGATGATGGACTCACTTGGCAGTCTGAAACGTTGGGTTTAAAAAACTCTATAACAGGTCTTTTCTCACCTTGCTGGTCGATGGATACTCCTGTAGGTGTTTCTTCCATTCTATCCCTCTTTTTAGCTCTTTCCTCATTATGAGGGGTTTGCGATACAGGGATCTCGACTGCCTTTTCGTTCTGTCCCTCTTTTTAGCTCTTTCCTCATTATGAGGGGTTTGCCATACAGGGATCTCGGCTGCCTTTTGTTGCGTTGAAGGGCCTTGTTCTTGGCCCTTTTCCTGATTTGTGGATGGTTGCTCTTCCATTGTACTTTGCTGTTCTGAATGTTCAATTTCTTTGCCCTTCCCTGCAGATGAAATAGCCTCTTTAGCTTGTTGTTGTGGAGGTGTAGCAGCTGATGTGCTTGCTCCAATATGTTTAGGTTGTGTGGAGGTGACCTGTGCAACATATTCTAGGTCAATTCTTTTCTCATGGTCTTTCATATCTTTTTCTAATCTTTCTTCTTCAGTAAGCTCTTCATCATCTAATGTTCCCTTTACCCATTCTTGTTGAGTAGCATATTGTTCAATGTGGGGGATTGACTGGTGCACATATCCTGAAAGCCTATGTTTGATTCTTCTAAGGCTTATAAAGTGTTCAGGGTCATATGGTGCCCAAAAGAAGCTTTGTTTCAACATGAGTTCTTCCCTTAGCATATTGTCTGCATCCTTCCAAGCTTCTTCCCTCTTATTGAAAACAAAGGGCCCCAATTGATGTCTGATTTTAAGTTGTGCTTTCTTGTTTTTCCCATGAAAATGAGTCAAATCTACACTACTGAATTGCCTAAAATATTCCAAGGCAAACAGTCTCATGGGGACATATCTGGGCAGCTTATAGGGAGGCAACTCACACCCATAAATTCTGATCACTGTGTGGTTTTGGTAGAAATACCAATCACCAATGCTGTAGCCCTTTGAAAGTTGTAGGATTCTTTGCATTTCAACAGTGAGCCTGCCAGGAGGAGTCATCATCAATAGGCAAGTGACTGGGTAGATAAACATGTCAACAAACTCACAATATGTGTAGGAAGAGTAGTGGACTTCATGGAAAACTGAGGTCCAGAAGATAACAAATCTTCTTTCTCCTTTTGAGTCTAGTCCGTTGAGAGGAACTTTGAAAATATCAGGGTGATAGTACAGCAGCAGATGGTAAATGTAGGAGGTATACTTGAACACTCTTTCTCTCACCATCATCATGAATTGCTCATGTATTTTGTTGGCTATGAAGGTGGCATAGTCATACATGACAGTAGGGGGCCGTCCTGGAGTGAAAATGGTTAATAACAGAAACACAGTCTCATCCACAAATTCTCCTGTCTTGCATCCTAGAATGTAGGAAATCATATCTACCAGGAGTCTTCCTGTTTCATTGAATGAGACTTGATGGTAGGGTGGAGGATGATCAACCTGGCACTATGGTTCCATAAACAACTGGCCTACCCTTGATATTTCTGAACTAGAGAGCTTTGCACCCTGATCGAGCAGGTGCTTCATTGTAAGAGGAACCAGAGGCTGAGGTGGCTCAAAGTTCAGCATTTCATTTATAGATTGAGGAGTGATATAGAACAACACAGACCCATCTGGAGTGAGGATTGCTCTCTGAGTGGGGTCATAGTTTGCATGACACAAATGGATGAAGTCAGGAAGCACATTGACTGATGGGAGGTAGTAGATGGGCATACTAGATTGCCAAATTCCCAGGATATCAGTGTTATTCCTGTGATTGTTTCTGAAGTGACACACAGTTTTAAGGTGAGACCTAAGGCCCATCATATCTTTGATCTAGAAGTCTCTGTCTGCCAAAGGTAACCACTCTAAATCCATGTGTGGAGCATTTAAAGGAGCAATGTTGAGAGCCACTGGAGCCTCCATGTTTATATTTTTTGTGTTTTGATTACAATACAGGTGTAAGCAGCAACAGGTGACAGGACTCAGGCTCTGAGGCTATTGTCAAGATGCTGGAGACTGTTTCTTATCTGGCACTGACCTCACAGTGTACAGTTTATTGTAAAACAACAATTTTGCAGAATCTAGACACGTTTTTTGAGGGCATTCGCCAGACTCATAGACTAAAAAATGCAAAGGAAACTGGGATTGGTTTGTCAACTGAAGGGGCGACAGTTAGCAGAGGGAAGTGAAAGTGGAAGAATTCCTTTTTGGTAAAACAGGATAAAATAGAAATCAGAGTGCTTAACCACTTTAATTCAAAGCTTGGGCAATTTTTGGAGTCTCTGTGGGTGAAAATGGGTGCAAAGTGTATTGTAATGGCCAGATTGCAGAGGATATGGGCTTAAACTTGCAAGTTATCTTCGAATTCTTAGCTCGGATAGTGTATACAAGGTGGTAAGTGACAAGTAAGAGTACTTTTAGATGTAAATTACAGGTGCTTTTGGTAATTTAAACAGCAAATTGTCACCAAAACAGGGTTTTCAAGCAAAAATGGGTAAATACCTGTTTTTATGGCGCGGAGGGCACTTAGCAGGTGTAACTCGAGCTGCGGGGTCGTGCTATGGAGCCGAATTGCAAGTTGATGGACTGTACAAGCTCCGGAGGCGATTTGGTCGTGAAGGTGCATGCAATGTTGTTTGCGAGCGCACAAATAGAAATAAACAAAAAATAGTCGTTTTCACGACTTTTTAACAAATTTGGACATTTTAGCACTTTTAGCGCTTTTTTGGGATGACGTCATCATGACGTATTCTTTTCCGCGTAGCAGGTACAGAGGATGACGTGGCACATGACGTGTATGATGAAATGGCACTTGACACGGTGGTGGGGTGGTGACATCAGCGAATGATGTGGCGCAGGTACAGGGTAGTGGCGGGTGACATAGATGCAACGTCACGCGCTGACACAAGCGGAAGGATAGGGCGGTAAGCGGTTTCCATCGAACCGCCTTTGGTACGGGAGTGGTAATTGTCAGAGGCGGCCCAATGCAATAGGAGGACGACAGGTGTCCCCGTGTACGACGATGAAACCGTCGACCATTAGGTACTAACGTACCATCAATGGGGCGCATCCGATATTGATTAGGACCGTCAGATCTGGGGGAGGCGATCCGATGGTGGACGGGAGGGCGATATGATCGAGCGTTATCATAGGAGCGCACATGATAAACCTTAATCTTTGTATGGTTTCAGGCGGGTTTAGACCTTGGGTTATAGGTTTAATGTTTGCGCCGGGGTTATGGTTATTCGTTTAACCAAATATTAAACGAAACCCAAATGAAATGCATGCGCGTGGTTTGTATAATATGGTTTGTGTGTGGGGGGGGTCATCGTGGCTATTAATCTAACTAAATGTTAGATTAATCCCGAATGTTTTAGACGCGGAAGGGCTAATACCAAGGCCCCAAGTGGACCTTGTATTTCCCCAACTTAGGTTATATAGCTATAATGCTATGGGGTAGGGATATCTATATTTTTGGGGTTTTTATATAGTTTTTTGTGTAATAGGGATGGGGTAATGAATAAGGAGCTAAATAATAGAGTTAGGGGTTAATATGGGTTTATGGATTGAAACTGAATGGATGAATGCTAAGTTTATAGAATAAAAACTTAGGCATAAGGAAGTGAAAGGAGTGTGGAATGATCATTTTTACACAAGAAATGTGGCTTCTTTTCACTAAGTCAACTCAAATGTCAACTTGGTATTTCATGAAAAATGGAGTGAAACTGGACTTTTTTGGGCTAATCCCAAGGTCCTTGAGGGGATGTTAGTAAGTGATCTTTGGGGGAATGAAGGGGAATTAGTCATGCTTCCAAAGTCATGCAACCCAATAACTACCATGGTACCAGTGTCATTGATGAGATGAGTCCTCCTTGACAAGATAAAAAGTAATTATAACCTTGCTTCTGCAACCTCAAACTGCCTACCCAGCCTAATACACCTAACATTTTTTCTTCCTTCGGATTGGGTGCACTTGAATTGGCAAACCCTGATTGTCTTCTTTTCTTTTGACTGCCCTCCTATCTAAATGTACCCTTATCTCTTCCAAGGGCCCAGATTAAGCAATTGGGCTCCTTAATTTCTCTACCTATCTACTCATCTTCCAAGCTTGAACTGTTTGGACAGATATTCATTCTCTATTCTACAACAAAAAATTTAAATATGGAATGGTCCAGATTGAACTGTTGGGCCATCCATCAAGTGTGATAAGCAGCAGTGTCTTCACATTATGGACTTGCAAAATAAGATAGCAGTGGCATTTTGACTGGCCACTTTCTTGGTCTCTTGGTTTGGGGTTCATTTTTGCTATTTTTTCTGACCAGTGCATTTTCTTGCCTTTTGATTATTCTTTTAAGGCATACCCTCTTTACATTTTTTAATTTTCTTGGTCTGTATACAAAATATGGAACCTTTGCAACATGCAAGGATGAACATATTTGGCACTTCCATAGTCAATCATGAAAAATGAAACCTATTGGTATAGGAACCTAACAACTTCAATATCATGTTTCAAATACATATGGTACTTATATCAATGTCATTTTGTTTCATGTTATGCGATTTAACAATGTTTTGATTCAATATTGTTGTATATGTGAATGTTCATTCAATTATGCATTTATATCACTTTTGAATAATTCTGGAATTGATATCCTAAAACATGTATGTTGGAAATTAATGTTATCATGATATGTGATATGTTTTATATCACTTTGTTTGAAGTGATCATATTTCATGCTTAAGTTTTTGTAGTCAAGTGATTGATCTTTACTAGCATTTGATTAACAAAAGTCAATATAAATCGCATTTTATATTGGATTACCTGGGTTATATATATATATATAATATAAATATAAATATATTTGTATATTTTCGTAAGTTTACAATTCCAACCATCTATCATTGCGTTACCTATTTAAACATCCATTCATCAAATCACACCTTTATTGGGAAACTGGTCCCATATTATCCAGTCAAAGCCACCATACCAAATGGAAAAGGAACTGCATTAAGGGTCAGACCAGGTAGTCATCCCCCAATGTTGTTGCCACGATTTTAGAGGCATCAACATTTTTGGCACTAGAAAGAGGGCCTGATTGTGAATGGCAAGTAAATATAAAACTATAGGCCATTCTAAGAGTAAAACTCCCTCACCATCACCCCCAACTTCTCGATCACATTCCAAATCTCCAATTCCCAAGCAAGAAGTTAAAAAGAAAAATATAAAACCCACTACTAAAATCCTAAATAAACCAAACAGTCCTTCTGGACCCCTTGAAGTACAATCTTTGATCCACAAGCTCCAGGGGATTTCAATATCTCAAGAAGAGTCTGAGTTATCCCAAGGCAGTGTTACTTCTCAATATATCCCATCGCAACCACTAACTAAGGCAAAGAGTCAAAAACTTGGTATCCCACTAGTTGAATTTCCCCTACCAAGTCGAAAAAGGGCTAGGAAGACACCATCCGAATCTAGCAGTGAGATTCTTTCGTCATCATCATCTATTCCATCCATACCATTGCAAGGCCACACATCCTCTTCCCAACTCTAGATCGTAATTCAGAAAAGTACAGGAGCTTCACCATCTTCTACCCAATCACTTTCAACCACTGCTTCATCCTCTCCTATTAATAGCCCAACAATGGCACATAATCAACCTCAACCAAGGCCATGGACCAACCCAGGAGTTGTTAGAATGCCTGCACCTTTGACCCAATTGCCTCATCATCCAGAAAAATAGCTACCTAAATTTAATCATGATAATGGCCTGTTAGCAGAGGAACATATAAAAAATTTCATGTTGTCTATTAATTTGAATGGAGTAACGAAGGAAGACGTTGTTGTAAGATTGTTTCCATATACTCTACAAGCAGCAGCAAGTTCACGGTACTTTTCATTACCATCAGGGTCAATTAATAGTTGGGATGCTTTTCAAGAATAGTTTTTGACTAAGTTTGGAGATGATAGGTCCACTGCTACTTTGATAAATGACCTCTCCAACTTGAAAGCTGAACCAAAATAACCCATTAAGGACTTTAACTCATGCTTCAATAAGTTATTGAATAAGATTCCTACGACATCCAAGCCTAGTGAGGAGGTCCTAAATGAATGGTATATTTCTTCTTTACCTTCAAATACAACCATCTTTGTTGATAGAGTTGCTAAACCGACATTAGAAGAAAACATGAAAGAGGCAATAGCTGTTGAAAGACGTATCCAGGCTTTGGAAAAGAAAAATTCTCTAGATGAAAGGAAATCCAAGAAAGTTACCTTTAGAGATGATTCAAAGAAGAAAGTAACCAAGGATCCATATGACATGGAAGGCCTACAAAAAGTTCTTAAAACTATTTCCAATGAAATGGTAGAAATAAAAAAGCAGGTAGCTGAAACTTCTACAAAAAGACCATTTAGGAATTTTAAAAGAAATCAGCCAACTGATCCTAAACCACCTAATGCGATATCTAATGCAGAATTTGACTTAGATGATGATGAAGAAGAATATACAGTTTTATCAGCCGAAGAAACAGAGGAAGATGAAACAGTTGAATGTCATGGAATGTGGGACTTTATTCTACCTAATTTTGATAACGAAAGTGAACAGGAAACCCTACCAGTAAACACTAGAAGTAAGAGTATCGTAGAGCCTAATCAGTCAAATCAAAGGAAGTAAACCTCAAATATTGTTACTAAAGAGAAATCTCCTACAAAGAAAACTCTAGTTTCATCTCCCCATACTCAACCTTCATCCAATCCTCCCTCATCATTAAAAACTCTAGTAGTTTTAGATTCCATGGATTATAACATAGTTGAAGATATGAAGAAGACTCAAGCAAACATTTCTCTGCATGAACTTAGCAAGCTCAAGCATCAAAAAAAGTTGTTGCTTAAAGAATTAAATCCAGTACCTTCTCTCCTCTTCCAACTAGTGTGTTATCCAACGTTGTCAGAGGATCGGGTAAGCCACCATCTGATAAGGTAGATTCTATCGATGTCGTTTTAATTGGGGATAGATAAAATTCTCATACACCTCCTTTTCTCTTGAATTATGAGATCTGCAATAGGAATTTGCATAACTTCTTGATTGAGTCAGGGCTTCATCTAATATAATGCAAGCATCAGTTTGCTCCAAATTAAATATTGAACCCCAAAAGTCTACAGTTCATATTGTCCAGTTAGATCAAACTAAGGTTCAAGTTTTAGGAGAAATAAATTCAATTACTATTAGACTATTTGTTGATCCAAGGGTTGTTCAAAGAATTGACATATTAATTGCTGACATCCCTGAGTTTTCTGGTTTAATTCTTAGCAGAGATTGGTCTGAAAAACTTCATGGTTATATTTCAACTCATTGGTCTCACGTGTGGCTTCACTATAATGGGAAGCCAAAATAATAATTAACCGTGAAAAACACTTGACTCACACAGTAACTGAATTTCAAGAAGAAAATCAACCTGTAGCCTTCAATAATAACATTATTTGAAACTATTCGGTTGAATCATTTTTTAGGAACTTCATTGCTCAACAATCTCCTTTTTCTATTAATAATGTTATATCACAAGTTGAGAATTTTTCCCATACCGATACTTCTAAGTGTGTTAATGTTATAGATCAACTTGTAAATAAACTTGTAGATAAACCTTTATTTTGGTCTTTGTATTTTAATGGATCTAAATCTAATGACGGTGCGGGAGCAAGATGTATTTTAGTCAATCCTGAAGGAGAAAAAACATTGTTATCATGTAGATTAGAATTTAAGTGTACCAACAATACTGAAGAATATGAAGCATTGATTCAAGGTCTATATAAAGTAATAGGCCTGAATATCCAATACCTGAAAGTATTTGGTGATTCCAAAATTGTCATTAAACAAGTGAGAAATACTATTCATTGTCTTTCGGGGTATCTGAAACATTATCAATCACTTGTTCAAGATCTTATATCTCATTTTCTGGCATTTGATATTTCTCCTATTCCCAGATCACAAAATGCAGCAACAAATCTCATGGCTAATGTAGCTTCTAAGTTCCTTCCATCTGAGGATTATAGTCCAGATAGATTTTCTATTGAATTAATTTTTCAGCCATCTGTCCCAGATAATATCACCAATTAGCGTGTGTTCAATCATGATGAGGATATTTTAAATTTCTTGACATCTGAAGGAACTTATGATGATCAAATTATTGATGAAAGCGATCATGACTTTCAGTTAAATCAGAAACTCAATGAAAATCCTATTCCTAAATCTGTGGTTAAACTGGAAGATCTCTATGATATTAAGGATAGATTCAAAAAGGTCACTAATGCAAAACATCAAAGTTCAACTTTAAGGTTTGAATTAGTAAATCTTGGCATTGATGCCAAACCACAAAATGTCAATCTAGGACTTGGAATTTCACCTGATGAAAGATTTGCTTTCATCCAATTATTGAAGAAATACAAAAAAACATTTGCTTGGGATTATGAGGATCTGAAGACCTATGATACCTCTATTATTCAACATACAATTCCAATTGATGATAAACCTGTACAACAGAAATTAAGGAAAATTCACCCCAATCTTGAGATTCAAATCAAAGCAGATTTGAATAAACTCCTTAAAGCAAAAATAATATTTCCTGTCAGACATTCGAAATGGTTTTCAAATTTGGTACATGTCAGGAAAAAGAATGGCGATAATAGGATTTGCATAGATTTTAGAAATCTCAACAAAGCATGTCAAAAGGATAATTTCCCATTACCAACAATGGAGCAGATACTTCAATCAGTAGTTGGCTCAGAATTAATGTCTTTTCTTGATGGTTTTTAGGATATAATCAGATCCTGGTTCATCCAGAGGATAGGTTAAAGACTACATTCAAAACCAAATGGGGAACATATGCTTATTAGAAAATGCCTTTTGGTTTGATAAATGTTGGAGCTACTTTCCAATGAGCCATGGACATAGCTTTCAAAGGTTTGATCAATAAAATGGTCGTTGTTTACTTGGATGACATAACTGTCTATTCTAAGAAAAAAAGCAACCATTTGCATGATTTAAAGCAAATTTTTGGATGTTGCAAAAATTATGGGATTTCCTTAAATCCCAAGAAATCATTCTTTGCTCTTAACGAAGGTAAACCCTTAGGGTTTATTGTATCCAAAAATGGCATATATATTGATCCTGATAGGATAAAGGAGATTTCTGATATCCCTTTACCACATAATAAGAAATCTATGCAATCATTCTTCGGATAGATAAATTTTGTAAAAAGATTCGTTCCTGATTCTTCTCATATTGTTCTACCCTTGCAATCCATGATTAAGAAAAATTTAGCCTTCAAATGGAGATATAATGAAAGGGAAGCTTTTGACTCAATCAAATAAGCAATCACTAATGCTCCTGCATTGAATACTCCAAATTTTTCTAGTCATTTTATTTTATATACTTTGGCCACTGAATCATCTTATGTTGTTGTTTTAACACAAATCAATGATCAGCAAGTGGAAGCACCCATATCTTTCTTTAGTTCCAATTTACAAGGTGCTGAGCTTAATTATTCAGAAGTCGAAAAACAAGCCTTAGTCATGTTTAAGTCTGTTAAACATTTTAGACCTTTCCTCCTGAAAACACATACAAAAGTGATAGTCCCATTTTCTGCAGTGAGGCAATTGCTAATTCAAAGAGAAGTAGGAGAGAAAAGAGCTAATTGGGTAACAACTTTACAAGAATATGACATTGATATTAAACCAGCGAAAATTGTTAAAGGGCAAGGTTTTTGTAGGTTATTGGCAGGAGCTTCCAATATATTAGATCATGAAGATTCAGGTAATATTGCACAAGTGAATGAGATATGTATGATTGGTTTTGAATCTCAATATGCTGATCTGATTTTTTACTTGAAAAATGGATATGCCCCTCTTGAATTCAGCTACAAAAACAAATCAGCTCTAAGGTTAAAATCCAAACACTATGAAATCATTGATGATGTGTTATTCAGGAGAAATTATGATTTTGTTCTATTAAGATGCCTTGAAAAATCTGAAGTGCAAACAGTTTTACAGGAATTGCATGATGGCCCAGATGGTGAACATTTTGGAGTAGACACTACAACACACAAAATATTTCATGCTAGTTATTATTGGCCAACTTTGTTCAAACATACCCATGACTATGTGAGGAAATGTAAGATATGCCAAACTGCTAGTGGGAGGCAAAAGAAACCAGCCTTTCCTTTACAACTAGTGAACATTGAGCAACCATTTGAGCAGTGGGGACTTGATATTATAGGAGAAATTATTCCTCATTCTTCCAAGCAGCACAGATATATCCTTATAGCCACAAACTACTTCACAAAGTGGGTAGAAGAAATTCCACTAAAGCTAGCAAATTCTGATGTGATTATTGAATTTATTGATCATTTCATCATCACCAGGTTTGGTTTACTTAATGCACTTATCTTTGACAATGCATCTTATTTTTCTGGAAATAGTATAATCGAATTTGCTCTTAAGAGAGGCTTTAAGTTAAAATACTCTGAAAATTACTATCTACAAGGAAATGTCTTAGCAGAGTCAACTAACAAAAATGTCATAAGGATTAGCAAAAGAATTGTTGATCAAAGCCAAAAAAATTGGCATTCTTTAATATTCGCGTTGTGGGCAGATCATATAAATCAGAAGGCCTCAATGGGTACTTCTCCTTTTAACTTAGTATATGGGAAAGACACTGTCATTCCACCAAATCTAGCCCTCCCATCACTAGCCCTAGTACAATTCATTAAAGAAGCTCATTCTTCCTCTATTTAATTAAGGTTTGATCAAATTCTTAAATTAGATGAGGAAAGAGAAAAGAACAAGATTACTCATGCTAAACATCAGCAAGTCATTAAATCCTCTTTTGATGCAAGTTCAACCGGCTCAAAAACATTGCAAATTGGTGATCTCGTTTTGAAATGGGACAAAGCACATGAAGACAAAGGTAAGCATACCAAATTTCAAAAGATGTGGCTTGGACCATTTCAGATTGTTCAAAAGATAGTCTCATCAACGTTTCTACTGCAAGACATATCATGAAAGAGAGATTATCCTCCTGTGAATGGGCTTATCTTCAAGAAATTATTTTCCTAAGTAGGTAGCCCCTTCTTACCTATACATATTCTTTATGCAAATTTTGTTTTCTTTTAGAAATAATGTTGTAAATAGTATACCATTGGTTTTTACTGTTGAAATCTCTTTGAAATATATTGTGAATATCCACATTTAAAAAGTAGAAACTCTCAAGGAAATGATTACAGCTTTGGAAAATCAAATAAACATCACAAAACTCTGAGATGTTCTTTAAATTTGTGAAATCTTTCCAACCAAAAAAACATAGTGAATCATTATAAGTTTGATCAATTGAGAAGGGTTATTTCTAAAAGTAAAGACTCTTTACAACTAAGCATCTATATCTCTATAATTGTCATCCAATAACTCTTAAGGAGAGAAAGATTCATCCCATCCACTAGGTTTATGATTTTTTAGAGTGTAATTCTAAAATACATTTGGCTTAAAAGATAAGAGGTCTCATTACGAGCCTACTTACCATGATCATAGGGAAATAATTAAACTGGCTTTACCAATACTGCATACAAAAACATGGTAATGTCTTATCATCATAAGGCAAGGGGTCTCATTACGAGCCATATTGTTTGGTTCAATTACAACCAGTGAATGGCATTGTCATATTCTGGCTCCCAAACCAGGGCAATGGCTTTTATGCAAAAAATAGAAAAAATAAAAACAAATATATATATAAAATAAATATATAATATATATATATATATATATATATATAATTATATATATATAGATATATATAGATATAGATATGATTTATCTTTAAAAGATTATACTCTTAGATGGAAGGGATAATGAATAATTGATGGTTAAAAGGTAACCCTGTCGAGACTATAGACATTTGCTGGCAGTAGTGGCACTACCTGTGAAAAGAGAGTAAATCCAAAAGCTGAGTTGCAAGGGCCCCCTACTTTATCTTTAACAATCAATCAAAGCTTGAAAAACCCAAAGTGTTTTCATTTATAAAAAGGGTTTGGAAAAGAAATTGCAAAATTGATCAATTTTTCTTATTCAGAGTTCTTTCAGTGAATCGCCAATTGTTGTGCTATACAACAACCCCCCCCTTTTCAAATTTTCCATAATCTTATTCTTAGATACTAAATAGGAAGTAGGGTCCCTTTAGTTTGTAAAAAAGCAATAAAACCTTTACATAGAAATAAATTTCTTTATTTCTTTCTTTTTAAATAAAAGTGCTTCAAAAAACTCTTTAAAAAATCAAACATTGCACTTAAGACGAAAAAACATTCAATCTAAATATTAATTTACTGATGCGAAGTTACCACAAAAATCCTAATTATTGGGCTTCTTAAAACAATTCATTGACAAACATGTGATGCGATAAAGCGATCGCATATCGCCTATCGCATCGCAGATTCCAAGTGATAGGTTTATCAGAACATTGAAACTTTGCGATGTGATATGATTCGCGCATCTCGCATATCGCCAAAAACCAAAAGAAGCCACACCCGAAAACTTGTGATGCAATAAGATTCTCGCATCTCGCATATCGCAATCCCAGCGGAAATAAGTGATAATCACCTCAAGGACGCGCGATGCGATGTTAAAATATAATAAAGTGGTTTAATGATAATACAGAGAAAACATGATGTGGGCGATTAAATAAAGATTTTCCCAAATCTATGTGCCAAGTCATCACTGATCGCAATCGCAGAAATCTGAAAGACTCTTAGAACATGGCACTTACACCTATCGACTTGCGATATGCGATGGCTCTTAGAATATTTAAATAATACATATTGAATTTTTGAGTTAAGGCTTCTGTGATCCATATCAAGATTGAGAAAGTATTTCGGCGTAAATCACATGATAGAATAATTGTCGACATGTTTCGAACCAACAAGTGTGGTTCATCATCAGGACAAGTTGAAGAACCAGATCATGGTTGCATATTAATTAGGGAGAGCAGATCATCCAACGGCTAGGTTTGACAAAAAATGGCTATATTGAAAAAAAGGCTATATTAGGACAGACCTGATAAACAACTAAGAATGACCCAGAAATGGTTAGATTTGACTATTCAACATGTTTAATTAAATAATATTATTATGTTAAAATATTATTTTAATATTTATCATGAGTTATTTAGGTGAAAAGATAATCATATTTAATAATAATATTAGGGGATATTATGCTAGAAATAATATATCTAGGGATACTCATTGTAAGTAATCGAAAGGATTTAATAATAATTAAAAATAATATTATTGATTATTATAATATTGTCTCATAGTATTCAACTTATTATTAATGACTAGTGTAACTAATTAATATAAAACTAATAAAAATGATAAGTAATAATAGATCTATGTATTATTAAATGTAATATTAAATATACTAGATCATTCATATTAGTATTATTATCATCGTTATTATTATATTATTATTATTAATATTGGAAATAAAAGTAATATTCATTATGATCATAGTATTATTATATTAGTATTTTAATTCTAGGGAACTTAGTAGTAGTAAGGATCTATTGTATGGTTATAATAATAGTATTCTATTAAGGGATGGGTGACTAACCAATATAGAATTATTAGAAAAGCCAATTGCATAAATTTGTAATTTAAATATCTTATGTTATATAATATAACCCTATAAGAAAGGAAAGACAAGAAAACAAGGAAGATTTTCCACAGAGGATCAAAGAACTACGTCTAAAGAAAGAAGGTTAAAGAATATCAAGGGGATATCCTAGGGACAAGATATAAAAAGAGGGAGGGGAGGAAGGGGAGGAAATGACTAGGAGGCGATGGCCGGGTCCCAGCAACTACTGATCTTCCAACCGTCATCTCTATTGAGATTGCTTGGCCTTTTTTCAATCTCAATGGCTTCCCTAAATTTTTGATGGTGGAACTGCAGAACTCTAGCAATAATATTGGCCTCCTCAATACAGACATGATGTTTGGTATTTTCTACATGCTCTGCCAGCGAAAGACTTAGTTCTCCTATGCTTAAGATCTGTTGCATGCTCACTAATCCTTTGATTAATAGAGCGTCCAGTCTCACCAATATAGGGGGTCCCACAGGAACAAGGAATAAAATAGACCCCCTTCATGTCCTTCAGTTCAATAGGATCCTTCACTGAACGGAGGACTTACGAATGGTGTCTAAGGGGTCGAAACATCGACAATTATTCTATCATGTGATTTACACCGAAATACTTTCTCAATACATATCAAAATCGCTCATCGCAAAATCAGGAGATTTATGACACACATTCTAATTAGGCCTTAAGAAAACTGCGATGCGATCTATTTATTGAACATTTAAGTTTCACATTGATTAATACAGCAAAGGATTAAGAGCATTAATGACATCAGTCCTTCAAGATTTTGTCTTTCGTGTTAATATCAATTCATAATACGAAATCTTTCACACGAAATGCTCCTGCCCTTATTTTCAATTGTACTATTATCACCACTATTTTTTCAAGCATTAGCCTCTTTGAAAGTTTTAGTTTATCGCTCTTCTTTGTTTCATATAATTGCATTTTGAATATGGAAGTATGTAGCCAGCTAAAATGACAAATAAAGCCCAAAAGATGAAATCTTCCCCTGCAGTAGTCGAAGGACTGGAAAAGGTTGTGTTGATCTCAAATACGACATGCCAAGACTGTGGGAAAATTTCATGGGAAGGAATATATTATATGTTGGAAAAAGAAAAGTTGAAGGTTACTGAGGGACATGTTACAACTGATGGACCTGCAGAGTCAGAGAACACACTTGGAGATTTGGCCGACTCTTTTCTTCATAGAATAGTGGCCCGACCAAAGATTTCGCCATATAATGACATGGTAAAATGGGTAGTTGAGGGCAGCAATATAACATACATGACACTATTCACAACCAACAGAAGAATGTTTGGATCCTTCAACCCTGAAGAATTGAAGAAAATGTATCATTTTCCAGAGCCTCAGAAGTACTACAACAAATCATTCCTTGAAGCTTTCTCAAAGGAAAATGAAATAGATTCCGTCCCCATCAAACAATGGAGGTACTTCCTTAACAAGCATAAGCACGAGTCATCCGGTATGTATTTTGTGGACTCTCTAGCGTCTCCATATTATTATGTTGCTGCAATGATGTGTCGATTATTTGGAAGCCCCAATTCTGCTAAATTTTCCATTGAAATGGTACCGTTAATAGAAGCAACATTGAATCCTTTTGTAATGGATTGGGCTACTACCCTATCAGACAAAATGACAGTCCAAATACTTGATTATAGGAAAAATAGGTTTGTGACCACTCGAGTTGCTCCCCCATTCTATATGAGTGCCTACATAGTCGATACCATTTGTTTCAATTCTAATTTCCCCGTCATGGGATGGAAATGGATTGTTCAGGACCCAACCCCTATCCATATTTACCATAAATACCTGTGGTAGAAACAATATAAGAAGAATTTTTACAAAATTTGTCACGAATTCATTTTACCCATTCATCAGGCCATTTTTAACAGACTAGCCCCTCAGCTGTCCGAGGAAGCTAGCATTGATTTAACTTCAAGTGGCAGTTGGTTTGGGGAAGAGTTGTTTACATACATTAGGGTTTTTGGTAGCATTACTGACCTGCATGTCCTTCCTCTATATGTCCCGGATAAATTATTGGTTAGGGAAATAGCCTTCCAAAGAATTGAAAAAGGGCTTACAAAAAATCTCAAAGACGCCAAGAAACAGTTATGGCCTGCCTTTCTGATTCACTGCGGCATCTATTCATTGTGATTATAAGCATGTCCAAATTGAAACCAAGAAAATAGGGGGTTTGAACCTAGCGGTTATTCCCAAAAGGCAGTATGACCCGAATAAAGTTGCTTATAATTTCACTACTCAGGTAAAAGTTAAACAATTCATCCATGAGAAAGATGAATTCGATGACTTCTTCAGATCAGTCGAAACGTTCTCAAAAGTACACCACCTGGCAAAGATTAAGCTGGAACCAGTGGAAATGAATCAATTCATCCAATACAAGACGCAAAGGCTTCAAACAGTGCCACTGGACTTATTGGATATTGCACCAATCATCCAGCAAGCAATGCAAAACACAAAGCAGGATAAAACTTCTGAGGCAGTCGAGACAAGTGAGAAGGAAATTGAACAATTGGACACATATGTTCACATTGATCTGATATTGATCAAATAATGAGAATAGTTTGATCAACAAATTAAAGGTCAAAGTAATACCCAAACTGTTATCACGCCAGAATCTCCCTTAAAACAACAACCCATGATTCATGAGCCTGTGATTGATAGACCACCCGGCATGGACTCACCTCTAAATGAAATCGAGGTAATCCTTGAGTATCCTTCGTTAGAGATTACAGTCAACATAGAACAAATTCCACTATTGGATGTGTTTTATAGCCCTAAACACAGAGTTGTAGTCAAAAGGCAGTGAAAAAAGAGAAAGATAGATCAAATATCAACGACAGTTCCTCAAAATGAATCCATGAATATCATTTGGAGAGACTCAGAAGTTAATCCCTCTGAGGACTTGACCAAATTATCTCAGTTTGTAGGGGCATATATAGCTGCTACGATTGACAAAGCAACTAAAGTTAATCAATTAATCAAAGAAAAGGATCAGAAGATTAAACAAATTGAAGAACAGCTAAGGGCTAAAAAACAGAGGATTGATTAGCAGGCTATTGAAAGACAACAACACCTATCTCAGGAATTTGAATAGCTGAAACTGGCACATCATGAAGAGATCAAATCTAAGGATGAGCAAATAAAGCAGCTACAACTCTCAATGGATCAATTTAAAGACAATCCCAAAATTAAAGAGTTTATAAAGGAAGCCTTAGAAATAAATAATTTCTTGTCTCAACAGCTAACCCAACTCTGCCAAAAGATATCTCTCATTCATCCACTATGTATCAAAACTAGCATGCTGATAGATCAAGCACTCAATTCCAGGTTGGAATTCGAAGATGCAGATGACAAAATTATAGGTTATATCGCTTGGCAGAACACAGGAGAGGGAAGGTCTACTAAATCACCAGTAATTGAATAATCTCATAAAGAGATATGGTTTGCAGAATGGGAGACAAATCTGATCAAAGTAGAAAGAGCAACTTCCAGGGCCAAGGCAGTGAGGAATAATATCATTGAACTGATAAATGATAACTTGTACAGTGCCAATATAATTTTTGAGTGTTCCCCAGAAAACCTTCCCAAAGCAAAAGTGTTGGAAAAACAATGGAGGCAAGATTTGAATACCAGGGAGGAGCAAATCAAAAAATTAAAAAGTCTCAATTGGGATTCGCATTGGTTATATTTGGTCAAACGGCATAGCTAACAAATGACAGTCAAATTTCTTGTTGATGCAGTTGAGCGCGTGATGCCAGAACTCTCGGATGCGGTGTACACAGGTCAATTGCATGCTAGGATGATTCATCCACAAGAAATCCAAACTATGCTCGAGGTTTCTCAGTTAAAGCCACAAGAGGAATGATAGATGTGATGCATCTTTTTAGAGTTATTGCAATTCTATTTTTATCATGAAATCCCATATTTTGAGAGAGGTTGTTCCAACCACTCCAAGAATCTTTTATGAACAGTTTGTTTTTATTTTTACTATAAAGACCCTTTCATGTCATTTTAGAAAGGGTCTTGAATCTGTAATAAAAATTGGATTGAAGAAGATAGCACTTCTGTACTTCTTAATTTATTTTTGTAGAAAGCAAGGATCAAGGTTCAAACTTTTTTGTAAGGAAATTTCAAAAAGACTTGCATTTTTGTATCGTTTTGGAGTTTTCAGAACAAGAAGAAAGAACCGAACTATTACTTCAGTA
Organism: Pinus taeda; assembly: GCA_000404065.3. NCBI lineage: Eukaryota > Viridiplantae > Streptophyta > Pinopsida > Pinales > Pinaceae > Pinus > Pinus taeda. The sequence continues at coordinate 11,566 of APFE030649663.1, read as the reverse complement.
TCACGTTTCAAATACATATGGTACTTATATCAATGTCATTTTTTTTCATGTTATGTGATTTAACAGTCTTTTGATTCGATATTGTTGTTTATGTGAATGTTCATTCAATTATGCATTTATATCACTTTTGAATAATTCTGGAATTGATATTCTAAAACATGTATGCTTGCAATTAATGTTATCATGATATGTGATATGTTTTATATCACTTTGTTTGAAGTGATCATCTTTCATGCTTAACTTTCTGTAGTCAAGTGATTGATATTTATTAGCATTTGATTAACAGAAGTCAATATAAATCGCATTTGATATTGGATACCTAGGTTATTATATATATATATATATATATATATATATATATATATATATATATATATTATATATAATATATTATATATATATATATATTTGTATATTTTCATAAGTTTAAAATTCCAACCATCTATCATCGTGTTACCTATTTAAACACCCATTCATCAAATCACACCTTTATGGGAAACTAGTCCCATATTATCCGGTTGGAGCCACCATACCAAACGGAAAAGGAACGACATGAAGGGCCAGACCGGGTGGTCATCCCCCAATGTTGTTGTCACAATTTTAGAGGCATCAACAAGTCCTTATATCAATAAATTGGGGTGAGTATACCTTTGATGAGTTGAAGAATTTTGCAAAAAAGTAGGAATCAAGAAAGAGTTTATAGTTACTTACAACCCACAACAGAATAAGGTTGTTGAAAGGAAAAACAAGGCCATCATTGGTGTCACATGGAATCAGTCGATCTTGCGGACAAGACAGACCTTCCTAGAATCTAATGAAGACCTAATGACAAACAACCAATAAAAAACTATCTTTCTCTAAATGCGCTTTATAAGTAATGGGAAACAAGTGTGTTTTAAGGGCCTACCTCATGTCCAACGCAAGTTCGGAGATGCCTTCGCTCCTTTGATCCAAGTAAGTTCCTTCGTCACAAACCTGCAAGCACAAACAAGGCAAACAATTAAATAGCACCTGTATATCCAATATTATAAAACATATTCAACATGAAAGTCAAGGAGTCCATGAAACAAATAGCATAAGATACTTGTTGAGAAAAATGAGCTTGATTGTATTAATTCAAAAGAAAGAACCTTACAACCTTTGCCTTGATGCTGTACAAGCTCCTTCCAGGGTCCAACAAGAAGTCTCCTCTACTTTGACAAGATTCACTCACTCCCTAATGGGGCCAAAAAGGTATGTGATCTCTCCTCTTAAGCTCAAACAGGAATTCTTGATTTCACTAGCATTTACCCTCAAAAGTTCAGCTTCTAATCTCCTTGGCCACTAACCCAATGCCTCAATTTATAGTGCAATGGAGATCAGTTACCATCTCCTCCTTCAAAGGGATAGAGTCCTCCTTCAAAGGG